>JACXGK010013100.1:0-13407 GCA_016801125.1 Novumbra hubbsi
ACTGCCCACACCATAAACAGAACTGCCCACACCATAAACAACAGACATCTGGTGGTATACAGAAGTAGCTAACTCATTTAGTAAGGACTTACCTTATTGGCCTGAATTAGGTGGAAGTTTTTCCCATGAACTCGATAGCCATGTTCAAAGTTCCGAGACTCTTCCTCACCCCAGGCACACATGACTTCTACGAAGGAGAAAACAGACAGCATTAAGGGAGGAATGTAGATACGACAGTGCACAACATACAATATTTTAGGCTTGACTACAGGACGTAGGGCAAGTGTTTAGTTTCTCCGAGCAGACTTACCAATGACTCACAATAAGTTAACAAAGTCTATGTTACTAGTAAGATGCTGCAGTAACATGAGATTGTTAAATAGCAGACTGTGTTAAGACTTACCGCTGAACACTTTGACATTAAAGCTCAGTCGTCTCAGTGCCTCCTCTGTATCGAAGTTGCATTTCACCAGCTCATACAGAGCCTGGAAGGAGGAGTCAGAGGTCAGCGAGGTGTGACAGAAGGCGAGGACGGTGGGTACAACATGGACCGTACTGAAACCCGCCACCAACCCAGCACCTGTTCGTTGTCTTTGATAACGCCCCCGTCCATTAGGATGTCCCCCGGCCCGGCCGGTGCTCTCCGGCCCTGGGCACTCAGTAGGAACCCCTCTACAGCCGGGCCAGAGAGCCTGTCTGGGCTCCACAACAGCTGGTCTTCATTCTCATACACTGGAGAGGAGGGAGGACATAGACGGTCAAAGGGATGAAAGGGGAGACACAGGGAGGAAGGAATGGAGAGAGAGAGAGAGAGAGAGAGAGAAAGACCCTGATCAGGATTAACTAAGGTGAGTCTGAAAAGACTGTTCTCATTCATCGTTCACATTCCAGCCACCCACCCGGTCCACAAAGTGGGGAAACTGATAGTTACCCTTCTCCTGGGAAGCATACGGGTTGAGAGGAGGGATTTTGGCTTGGTACATGGAACCCACCATGATGTCCTGGGAAGACACATTTGGTTTTCAATTTACTGTGGTGCAAGTGTACATAAATAGGAAAACGTTAAAGCTGTAGCGCAGATCCTTGGAGCCATTTGTTCCACCTTGTGTCCATCGTTGGAGGTAATAAAGGTGTCATTATCATCTGAATCTTCCTCTGAGGAGCCAACTAAGGTGTCTTTGTCTGCCAGGGAATGTTCTGGGGGAAAAACATGGGCTGCAATTACAAAGTTGTGTCACATTATCATCCACTGTGAGAAGGAACGCACACCCCCTGAAAATGTATATATTTAATCTTCATTTCAATACTTTTGACAGAAAAGTCAAATGAAGGAGTCTGTCTACAGGGAGGAGATATGCCAATCTCCCCCTCAACATCAAGAGGAAAAAGAGGATAGAACATCCCCCGATTCACATCAACACGACTGCAGGTAAAGAGTGTCAGCATTTTGGAGATCCTCCGTGTCGACGTAGTAAAGGAACTGGCAGGGACCATCATGCCCACTTGTACTGTCAGGAGGGCACAGCAGTGACTCTACGCATCAGTCATACCCCCCTGGGTCTGTCCTACTCTACACTGATGGAGAGTAGTTTTTTGCCAACAGTTCCTTACCAAAATGCAAAAACGGTGATTTTTTAGGTCTTTCTCGCATGTAAATGCTGAGTGTCCCAACTCTAGGTCAAGCCACTCCTGCATGCTTCTGGACCACTACCCGGGGGCGCAACTGCACATTGGCAGAGGGGGTATGCAAGATCAATGTTGGCCCCTAACATTGATCGTGCATACCGTCGTATTTTGGAGGGGTTATTACAATAAGAGCCTATGTTGAGAACTCACAATGCCAAGCCCATGTTGCACACTGCTGCAACCGTCATTATAGAGATTTTCTCCTAACATTCGGTGACAATCGCTCTCCTCATTGGCCTAGGCCAGATGTCTCCATTCAAGATTAGGCCATTTAGGCAAATCTCTGTTGGCCATTGTCAGAGTAGCCACTCATTGCGGTCTTTTGTGTACTATTGAACAACATTTTGCCATGTGTACTACCATGTAAATGTCATACATTTGCATTTAATGCGTGAGGCTAAGGGAGTCCCACTAAACCTTTATTTTATGTTTTTGTTGTTTTGCGGAATTGGAATAATAAAAAAAAAACGGTAGACATCATAGAGATAATATTCATGTTTTAAGTACATATATGACTGGCAAATGGTTATTTATTGAGTAACAACACCAATAAGGCTGACCTAAAGACTAAATATCCATAGGTTACCAAACCAGTATTTTTACTGGGTGCACTTCCTCTTAACACTGTAACTAACACATCTGCAGCACAAAAGAGGCCTGCACATATTCTAATTGAGTGGTGGGCAGTTGTCCATTTATGGGAAGTAGTCCCCCTATGAGTGTGTTGTAACCGGTATATAGAATTACACTAGCTGTATATGAGATCATTCAAGTACCTCTTAGGTGTTGGTGCAGGAGGTCTGAGGCTTCAGAGGTGACAGAGGGAGTAAGGTCATCAGCAGATGACTCCTCTTCATCCTCTCCTGAGAAAAGATCATTAGCTACCTGGTCCTGAAACAACAGAATGGAACAATAGCAATTTATTAGTTTGTGTGTTTGTAGACTGGACAGGACGTATGAAATAATTTCTTAATGAACAAGAAATCATGACTAGAACTTATAGGGGCCCTGAATGCAGGTGAGCACCTGGCTGACTGACATAACGCACCTGAGACAGTGATGAAGATCACACACGCTGGTCTGGACCAGACTCTATACATGTAACAAATGGCTTGAGGTTTGATTGGTTCTCACAAAAACATCTGCAGTATTTTCTTTCTTTAAAACGACCATACTCAAACACCTTTCTCCAAATCCTTTGAAACTAAAATTAAAGGCTTACTTCAGATTGCATCACTGCATTAACTGTGTGTTTCAAAGAGCCATATACCCAAACAAAGCACGGATTGGCAATTATGTTGTTGTTGAGGTTATGGTCATCACCCTTACAATAATCCCTGAATTCTGAAAAGAATTCTCACATGACCAGTCTTGGTACTTCAGTAACTTTGATCAGAAAATGTATTAGGTTGAATTTTATTAGGTTGAATTTTTTTTACTTTAACATCACCGCAACTCCCAATGGATTAGATACACTCAAGTCTTCAGAAGCACATCTGAAGCCGTTCTGGTTCCAATCACAATTGTTGCTGAACCAGGAATTCTTTCCGGATTTGCTGGTAGGAACACAATCTTCAAACTCACTTAAGCTTACAGACGCCACCATGAAGAGTCCTTAGAGTACGACAAGGAAATGCAATCGTATTTGATTGCTAACCTTCACTGGGGATGATGCTGGCCAATTATCTTGTACTCTGCAAGACACCTGGGATTCAAACCCCTGGGATTCAAATCCTGGTATTGACATTGGGTTGATTTTTCCTCTTAACACCTTGTGGGTTGGGGATTTGCTCAACTGTGCTAGCAAGCCTGCAAACTATCTAGCTAAGTTGTCTGAAATGTTTAGAACATTTTCATGCACTTTTTATTAGGTCAATACTGGTGCTACAACCACTATAATTCTTTGCAAGATGTAGAATTGGCCATTGAAAAGTAACTCCGCAAGAATGCATCAGAATGTGCTAAAGAGTTCAGATCAGATGAAGACTCAGCATTAAAGATGGGTAATTAGACAGGTAGTAACATTTAAGCTTTAAAAAAGCGCACACACTTCTTTTTCAGCCATCCCAGGAGTTTTTGCGAGTTACCAGACAGATGAGTGCGGGTGGCTGTCGCCCAATTGGAAATTAGACAATGAGGGGAACTGGGCAGGTAGTGGATGAGCTAGTCAGGGCAGAAACTGAGTGAGACTGGCAGATCTACAACATACACTGGTCACCATGAGTCACTATGACAAGCAACAGAAAAACCCTTCCTCGGTTTGAAGGCACAAAGCCTTCAGGGAGAACTGGCCTTAGTCAATCTGTCAATAATAGGACTGCACTCTCCAATTCAATTTGTGCTACAGTTGTTGCTGAGCTCATTCCATTGCAATGTTCTCATTGGTGCCTGGGTATAAGCACACCCTTGTACAGGACACACTTTGGAGACAGGTGCAAGGCCAAAAGAAGAGGTTCAACAAATGTCATAACTGTTCTTTTGTATTACTTCACGATCAAGCCAACCTAGCCATAGGCGGGGATATGCTCTCCATTGACAGCAATGATCACTTGATGTCATGAGGGACGATTAGTTAGAGACATTACTTATAGTTTTTGTTGATTTCTACCATCAGAATCCCCTTAATGTTAGAGTCTACCAATAGACACAAGACATTCCTTCTTCCATTTCCACCAGCAGGGGTCACCGTTTGGCATGTTGGTAGGGAGGACGTCAAGCCCTAAGCTGGAAAACCTGTTGCACGTGTGGCAGTGTTTTGACTACTACTCTTGTTTCAGAATGCATCATAACAAAAATGTAGTTCCTCATTAAGACCTATTGTGTGTATTTGCATCACATTTTCCTGAGCCTCAACTAGTGCTATAGAACATATTGTCAGAATACATTTTGATGTTGTTTTTCATTAGAGGCACAAGAGCTAAGAGCCCCGTAAGTCCCTACCCTAAGCACTGATGGTTTCCTACTGGTTAAATATAAAAAAGGACAAATGACAACAAAACAAGAGGAGTATTACAGCTTCTAGTCTCACTTTTAGTCTGGCATCCATCAAAATCTGGCAGAACGTATTCTTTGTGATGAGCAAGTACAATACCTTGGACAACCGGCTGCCAATGCTCTGATTCTCGAACTCTGCCTCACAGGAATCAACAGGATTCACACATTCAGACAGTTTGGTTGGACAGAAATTGAAGGGTCTGCTTGATAGGCTCCTCAGAATGTCACCTGATTCTGCCCAGAATAACTACTGTGTGCTTGTGTGGCAACAGCGCGTCCAAGTTAGGCACAATGTCTCCAAAGCTCAAGATAAACACTAACAAACCCCAACAAGATGCATCTGATTGGGATGATCTGGTACGGACCACGCACCAACCATTGTACGAAGTTGATGCCTGTTTTATGAACAAGTAACTCCTAAGTAGAAAGGCCTGGCCAGGTTTACTAAAAGGCTGAAGGTTAACTTCTCTGTAGCTGTAGTTATCCAGCAACACAATGGGTATACGTCTTCCACTGGTTCCATTGTTTGATGAGATTTTTAATGACTGTGGTTTAAGGTGATAAAAAGGTAAGTCTGCCATTAGATTTGGAATTATTGGATGAATAGGTAACCGTTTAAACACCACATTTCTCTCACACTTGTTTTACTCTTCAAATTTGTTTTTTTTGGTGGTTTAACCAACTCCATTTGATAGACAAAATTACAAGAGGCAATTTTGAAGCTCTACTTGTAAAGATGTGCTTTTTTCATGAGAGGAAAAAATCTATGTATTTATATTTTAATGCCCCTACGTCTGGACTTATTTGGATTTAAAACTGGACTACAAGAAAGTAATTATTGCTATATTTAGCATTTTCTTTTGTGTTTCACAAAAATACCTTTGAGTTTTATCTGACAGTTATTTTGAGGGATATTTCTTGCCATCTACTTAATCTAAAAATAACCACCTTGTCCAGTGTCATGTCTGTTCGACGATCTACCCGCTCATCGGGCCCTCTGTCTTGCTGCAGGTGAGGGTCAGACACCTCATACCCATACAGTGCCAGCAGCTCCTCCAGGGGCATCTCGCTGCCCTAAACATAAAAAAACATAGTTAGTTTTGTAAGAAGAGAAGGAGATTCAAAGTGAAAACTCATTATCATTTTGGAATTTGTGGATAAAATCTACACTTCGGGTAAAGTATTTACCTTAGACAAAGGTTAGTCCATAATGTCAAAGTGAAAATAAACTGGAAAATGTTTCTAAATTAATTACAAACCTAAAACAGAACTTAATTGATTACATGAGTATTTGCAATGACACACCTGAATAAGATTTGGTGCAACCAATTGTCTTTAGAAGTCATTCAATGTTAAAGAGAAGCAGCCCCATAGCCAGATGCCGATGCAACCAGACTTGGCAATAGTTGTACAAAAAGATGATCCTCATGGTCCACAAGAAAAATCACTAAATCAGGTAAATGCCAATGCAAACATAACACCTGGAGATTTGCAAACCACTCTTGCTGCATCTCAGGATACTGTGCATGCTTCAACAATACATTAAACACTTAAGCAAAATGGCATTTATTGGAGGCTAACTAGGAAGAAGCCTTGGCGGTCACAGAGTTATCAAACCGCCCGGCTTAAATTTGCTAAAGACCACTTGGGCAAACCTGTAGGTTTCTGGAAGACTGGAATTGTAAAAACTTGACCGTTATGGTTACAATCAAAACCCCTATGTTTGGAAAAAAAACAACACTGCCTACCGCCAAAAGAATCTTCCCAACAGTCAAGCATGGTGGTAGGAATGTCAAGATCTGGAGCTACTTTTCCCTCCCCTGGACCTGGTAGACTGATAATTATTTAGGGAACCATGAATTCTTAGGTACACAGTCATTGGAAAAAATCATGACACCTAATGAAATATTTAGCAATTTTTTAAGAAACATAGCCATATCAATATTTGCTCTTCTTTTAAACAATATCTATAAATTAAGGCAGGGGTCTCCAAACCGTTCCACGGAGGGCCGAGTGTCTGCAGGTTTTCACTCTCACCTTGTACTTGATTGATTAATTATGTCACTGATTGGTTAGATCTACCCTCATCTGGTTATTTAGGTCTGAACCTGGAACCAATTTACAGGAAAAAACAAAAACCTGCAGACACTCGGCCCTCCGTGGAACGGTTTGGAGACCCCTGAATTAAGGTGATTGAACCAAAAACAATAAAATGTTAACAATTATATGAATTATTTAACAAAAGATTTACAACGATGTCTTGCCCACTTTGGCTGAAATAACCTTAATATGACATTTCCAAAAACTGCCTTATTTACCAGTATCTGACATTGACTAGGAAAACGTTTTTTCTACTTCTCCATGAAGATCTCTAAGCTGTATGATGTTTAGGGGTTTTCTTGCATGCACAGCCCGTTTCAAATCACTCCACAGCATCTCAATAGAATTAAGATTCAGGCTTTAACTTGGCCATTCCAGAACTCTACAGTTTTTTTCTTTTGAGACATTCCTTGGTGGATTTACTGGAATGTATTGTCATGTTGCATTGTCCACATCCACAGCAGTAACAGAAGACATGTGTGGTGCAAACCAAGACAACATTTGAGCACAAGACCATCATACCAACAGTGAAGCATGGTGGTGGAAATGTAATGGTTTGGGGCTGCTTTTCTGCAGCAAGGCCTGGCCAGCTCACCATCATAGAATCCACTATGAATTCCTAATTTCATCAGAGGGTGCTTGAGGAAAATGTAAGACCGCCTGAAATTTAAAGCTGAAGCGGATGTGGACTATGCAACATGACAATGACCCAAAACATTCCAATAAATCCACCAAGGAACGGGCTGTGCATGCAAGAAACCCCTCACACAGCTAAAAAAAAAAAAATCAGTTACAATACCTTTAACTATTAGGGCATGGGGTGTCTTACCTTTTTCCTCGAGAAATGGCATCTTTGTAAATCTTTTGTTAAATAAATGATATCATAGTTAACATTTCATTGTTTTTGGTTTAAATACATTTGATTTGTCCATATTTCTTAAAAAACAACTAAACTGAAGGATATTTTTTTTATCAGGAAACATCAGGAAATCAGTAAGCTGGGCCAACAAATTGTCTTCCAACAAGACAACGACCCAAACCATTCAAGTAGATCTAAGAAAGATTTGTGTTTTGGATTGGCCAACTGAAAATCCTAAACCAATCCAGATGGTGCGGAAAACCTGAAGCGGGCAGCACTTTGCCAGACAACCCTCAAAAACTTCACTCAATTGGCCAATTTCTTTACGATTTTTACAAACTGGGCAAGCAACACTGTATATGGTCATCCAAGAAATTTAGGAACATAGTGATTAATGGATCATCACTAAATAACTGCATGTTACATAGTTTTAACCGGACATAAATCAGTTAAGAAACTTTGAATTATTTTTATTTTACAAATAAATGAATTCATTGGTTAGGGATTTAAGGCATTATACTGAAATACACAGCAAAACATTTTTTTTTGTAACAGATGTATTTGTTCCCAGGTCTTTCCAAATACTGGTCTGAAGGGTTGTCGTAGTCTTGTCCAAGCACAGCAGAACAAGTGTGGCTATTCATTAAACGGAACATCACACCAGGCCAGATGCTAGAGGAGCTTTACTCACAGTGTGGGGGTGTGCGCTCATCTTCATTAGGCAGCCCTGCGAGGCCCCCAGGTTCTTCTCCAGCTCCACTAGGGCCCTGGACTCTTCTTCCAGCACCTCATATCCCCGCCTCAGAATCTCTACTAGGCTGTGTCTGTGATCTCCAGAACCCATTGATTCAGCTGACAGACACACAAAGGGGAATGTTCAATTGAACAAAAAAAACATGTGGTACTACAGACAAGTTGATGTGTGTGTTGGTAAACGCGGTACACATGGCCATTGCCCTTTAAATGTGATAGCCATTGCTTTAAGCTACACCAGGGGTCTCAAACCGGTTCCACGGAGGGCCGAGTGTCTGCAGGTTTTAGTTTTTTCCTGTAAATTGGTTCCAGGTTCAGACCGAAATAACCAGATGAGGGTAGACCTAACCAATCAGTGACATAATTAATCAATCAAATACAAGGTGAGAGTGAAAACCTGCAGACACTCGGCCCTCTGTGGAACCGGTTTGAGACCCCTGAGCTACACCATACCCACCAAAAGGCACAGGAACCATAATGGAGGATCAGTTGGTGCCTGATCAGGTTCATACTAGTTTACTTCGTTTCTGAACCTCTCTATTTTTACATTTAAAAAGTAATTGCCTCATTTTGTGGCAAATATCCTGGTAAATTGTCTAATCAAAATTACTTTCATCAAGTCAGATTGATCAGTGAAACGAATGGCATTAAAAAATACGAGTTAATCGAACATACACGCTTTTATCAAAGACGTTTTAGAGACAAGAAAATAAATCAGCGAAAATAAATCACCTCCTGTGTGAATACTCGCACAAACAATAGGCTACTTTACTGACAGGTAAAACAACATTATTGGCCAATCGAACTTTGTAAAGCTTCAGCGGATCTACTTTTGAACGCGTTGTTGACCACCAGGGCCAAGGCGCTTTCCTGTGACTTGGTGCTGAACGTTCCTTCCTCTGACTCACGAATGGCACGAGTGAGAAGGAAATAGTTCTGGAGGTTGCGTTTCCACCCGAAGACGCAGAGTCTCAAATAAGTTAGACTTCTCTTAAAGTTTTGATGCAAACGCCGTATAACTGGAACATATCTTCAGCACCATCACGGAGCCGGTCTTAAATTGTTTTTTAAAAAGTTTTTTCTTTCTTTTTTTTTTTACAACGCTACATCTGACAAATCGGAATGGCTCTTTAACGCGAAGAACGCGGAGAGACGAGACCGAGCCAAAATACCCCCATTTTACTTCTTTAGTTATCCACCCTTGGCCCACTCACAACCTTCTGTAACCCATATACGATTGACAACATCAATATCTGCCGTCTTGATTGACAGAGGCTCTCAAACGTGAAGATGTTTCGCTATCATTTAGTCCACACTTTCCTCCCCAAGCCCTTTGCTCACTTACCTCCGCCATTCCGTTTCTGCGCAGGCTGAGGAATGCCCGGATGTTGTAGAGCTGTGGCTCCTATTTTATGTACAACCCTAGTTTACTGCCGCAACGTTCCAAACTAACAGTAGATTAAATGAAAAAACTAACAAAATAAAGTGGAATCGGTTTACTTTTCCAGCGCATGGTATTGTTACACAAGTTCATTAACATGCTTCGTCTTTTGGCCATGGTGTAAATAACTAACCATTGAAGGGCTATTATGACTTAAGTTTATAAAGTTGTCTTTTGAAATTGATAACACGTTTTATTCAGCCATGATCCTGAAATACTGCAATCTGTTTGCCACTTTGCATTTACAATTACATTTACCGGTTTCTATATTAGTTGTTACGAATTCTAGGCTACTATAGGCTGTACCCTACTTGGGCTCAGTAATAACATATAAGAATATCCCTCTAGAAGAACAAATCTACCGAGAAAATAATATATTGTTTGACTTCCAGATAAATATTTAATGTAGGCTAATACTCATTGCGTTTATCTCATTTACTGTAAGATGGATACTGTGTGAGTTTGAGGGAGGGGTGGTAAATGATAAGACCTGATAAAGGTAATAGGGTATGAGCTTCCACTGTCCTCTGCTTCCTTGAGATAGAGCTGTTTTGTGAATGTATGGCAAAGAACATGAATGTATGTTAATCTGTAGCATAGTAATATGACCCATCATGACTCTTCAATCTTTAACGCCACAATGTGAAATACAGTTCGAACAGTCATTACAGACAAATGCATTGTAAAGTTTCTTTATAATAAGTGCCAATAGCTGTAAAAATGGTCATCATTTAAAAAGACACATTTCATGCAGAATCCTTTACATTAAACCTGTGGGTTCTACGGAAACGTTAATGTGAAGAACTGTGAAGAACTGTTTATTACTCAAAAAACCATTGAAATGACCTACCCTCTCAAAAATGTAATCCAAATGATTCTTCAAGTGTTTTTTGAGGAACCATTCACAACATGATTCTTTAAAAAAACATTTAAAGGGTTCTTGGAAGAACTTATAGGGGTTGCCCTACACTTTGAATGTAAAGAACCCCTAATGGACCCTCCAATAAAAAAAATGTTATTTTTAATGTGTGAGAGAAATTCGGCCAAGGTTTTACAGGGAACAGCTGTAAATTGTATGATATAAGACCAATTTGTTACATATCTTAAGAAATAGTTGTGTTTACGATCTCACAGTGCATCTTTAATTACAACATGACATGACCCAGCAATAATTTGACATTTTTTTAAAGTATTTAAAAATACCAAATTTACTATAGTATACTAAACGTAATCTTAATAGGATACTGTAGAATACTTTAAACTCTCAATTGTTCAGCTCTTGGTGTAGAACTTGTAAAACATACTACAAGGCCGTGTTTTTAGACCTTGTCACCTTCTCCACATTTTGTTGTGTTGAAGACTTAAATTAGAATTGTTCAAAATACATTTTATTTGCCATCAGTCTACACACAATACCCCATAATGACAAGGAGAAATATTTCATGTCGATTTGCTCAGGGGAGGATTCTAAATGTATTCCAAGTTCCCATGAGCACCGTGGCCTCCATCACTGTGGACCATTTGGAATCAACCGGGAGGTGAGCAAAGGCAACGGACAAAACATGTTCAGCTACAGATTATCTCTGCAGAGTTCAGAGAACCTGCCAGAAGAAAAACATCTCTGCAGCACTCCGATAATCAGGCCCTTAATGGGCCATGGGGAAGCCATATGACATGCTACCTAAAGGACTCTATAAGTAGGCTCATTGGAGCCCATTTATCTTGTCTTCAGCTGAGAAAAGGGGAACTTGTGTGGCCATCTGCTGCCTAGCCCATCTGTGACTGAGAAGTTATGAGTTCCGATGTGTCATTTTGCGCATCAGTGGCTTGATGTTTCTCTGTATACCTTATATACCAAGAAGCATGAGGAGGCTGCTGTTTGTAAGACATTGGAATCCATGCACAGTACAACACCAACTACAATACTACACTCAACATTCAATTGAAGAGTAACTGAATCCCCTAATACCCATATGCCGGAATACCAGAGTAAGCCATGTTACTCATTTCTGAATGATATCAGAAATGGATATCTGAGCTAAATACCAACCACACTCATGGATAAAGGCAATTCAACTAAAAAAGTTGAACTTTAAAACCCTTTATGCAATTAAAATAAACATATGCAATTTCCTCATGCGTACAAACCTAATAACCAAATAAAAGTGCTGAGACTAGAATCAGGTGGAACACAACAGGTTAAAGACATTTAAAATACATAAGAATAGATTGGGAGTTTGCTGCATTCCATTCACAACAGAAACTTAATCTCGTTTGGTCTTAATCATATGGACAGGTGTTATCTACATAGGAAATGTCGTCTCACTAAATTCAGCCCAAAAGCTGAACCATGCTAAGAGAATTAACATCCCCATAGAAACATGATGGAGGCCTCTCTAGCCACAATTAACGTATATCAAGTCCATTTAGGTAAAAAAAATGTTTACAGTTTCCCAGCGCAGTTCTCCATTCCTGGATCCAGCAACATCTTTCACAAAATGTGGCCATAAAAGCTGATGTAATCACAGAACACCTCCAACCGCTCCCCAGGACCTTGGGATTCCTATAAACTCAGTATCCACTATTACAGAGAAGATTGCAGACCATGGAACTGTGGTCAACCGTCATGGTCATGGCTACCAAAAGATATTGGTTGTCCAAAAGTTGGTTCAAACCGTTCACAAAGCACCTCGTAAAACTTCTAAGCTTTAGAATTTGACTCAATGAGCTGTTAAATGTTTAGAATCCCAGGAAGACCCCACTGCTGATTGAGAGGCATAAGAAATCATTATTGAACTTTTTAGTAATCCATCTAAACAATCCTAAACCATTGCTGAACTGTTCTGTAGTGTCCAGACATTTGTTAAGATCTTCATCCCACATATTACCTGGGGTTTGAGCAGAAAATAGCAGATGGGTCAATACAATATGTAACATGTAATTGTAATTTATTTACATTTATTTATTTCAGAATAAGTGCTTTATCAGGCTTGACTGTAATTACAGTTTATACGTTTTGACAAACATTAAGAACATGATTTAATTTACATTTATTTTCAAAATGTTGTATCCTAACAACTTGCCACATGGCTCTGTTTGTGAGTATTCTGGGAAATGTAACTGTCAATGTTATGATAATTTAAACAGTAAATTTATATGTTTTATAGGTAGCTTGTTGCGCCATGAGAAGTGATATGGTTCATGACAAATATATCAAAACCCTCAAAAATATTTATTTTCAATGCTGAATGTAGTTATTTCCTCCTGCAATCCTTTCAATTACAGAGGTAAATGCAACACATTGTGATGCTAACAATTCAACCCTCAGTGACCACAGGAGCATGATTCACCATGCTTACAGTTCAACCGCCAGTGACCACAGGAGCATGATTCACCATGCTTACAGTTCAACCGCCAGTTACCACAGGAGCATGATTCACCATGCTTACAGTTCAACCGCCAGTTACCACAGGAGCATGATTCACCATGCTTACAGTTCAACCGCCAGTTACCACAGGAGCATGATTCACCATGCTTACAGTTCAACCGCCAGTTACCACAGGAGCATGATTCA
>JACXGK010013101.1:0-13398 GCA_016801125.1 Novumbra hubbsi
GGGTAAATCGAGTAGAGAAATCCAGCTCCTGATGAGGCATGAACACTTAGGCACTCTGGCGTCGGCCCCAGGAATGATTGATGTTAAACGGTCGCCCAGGGAACCACTGGGAACTGTTACACCACATCGGAATGGGTCAGCGCGCTAGAAAATGAAAGCTGATGTAAGGCTGGTGTTCATTCTGTCGGCACAGTCAGGCGTGAGTCCCGGTAGCGAGGAGAGGCCAGGGAGTCCTGGGACCACAGGATAGAGCAGGTTCTGGAGTCCACCACCTGGTCTTCACAGAGGGTGAACAGCCACGTCCTCCACAACTACCATGGCCCATAGTCCCCTACCTGTGTATATGGTTCCGGTAGAACTAGTAAATATGGTACTGGTAGAACTAGTATATATGGTAATGGTAGAACTAGTGTATATGGTTCCGGTAGAACTTGTGTAAATGGTACTGGTAGAACTGGTGTAAATGGTACTGGTAAAACTGGTGTAAATGGTACTGGTAGAACTAGTGTAAATGGTACTGGTAGAACTAGTGTAAATGGTACTGGTAGAACTAGTGTAAATGGTACTGGTAGAACTAGTGTATATGGTGGTTTATTAGTGTACAATGTCATCGTAACCCCAGCCTGACAGGTTTTCATAGTCGTAGCCGGGGGGGTTCAGGTCAGAATCATTACACTTATTCAGTGATTAGGGAATATCCCAAAACCCGCTTAGCTCAATCACTAGGCTAAAATGTGTCCCTCAGAGAACACGAGGCGGAGAAAGCATCCTGTTGGCTCCACTTCAGGAAATGATGTCACTCACATTGATATCCATGCAGTAGCTGTTCAGCAACAGACCCCATGTAACATTTATTAGAGCCGTTTGAACCCAGCAGAGAAACATTGAGATCATTATTAACACAAATTCTTTTCAAGGCATTTTTCAACTAAGCAAATTCCAAAATGTAGAATTGCACATTTTCAAAGCCTTTTTCTTTAAAACTCCAGCACAGCACCAGTCAAAATTCCATCAAACGATATGATGATTAAATTAAGACACAGCACTATTAGAAGACGTTTCGGACAGTGAGCTCTGACGTGTTCCCTAAGTAGTTTTCACCAGGAATCAGAGGGTCAAAGGTCATGCCGTAAATAAGAAATACGGTGCTATTTATATAATCCATCCCAAATTTCAAAAGACATCAGAAGTGTACTACATAGGGAAAATGGTAACATTTGTGATGAAGGCTGATGTGTTTTTTTTTTTTTGGGGGGGGCGGGTGGCTGTGAGGGCGTGGAATATGTTTGAAATAAGTTATAATGGAACCATTACATTGCAGGGTACATTTCTGGGAGATGTCCAAACATCTCTGGTAATGCGATGTTCTGTGGTCATGGTAATGCGATGTTCTGTGATCATGGTAATGCGATGTTCTGTGATCATGGTAATGCGATGTTCTGTGATCATGGTAATGCGATGTTCGGTGATCATGGTAATGCGATGTTCGGTGATCATGGTAATGCAATATTCTGTGATCATGGTAATGCGATGTTCTGTGATCATGGAATAGAGGCCCATTGAACCAGCATCGAACATCTGCCTTTTGCAATCACACGACAGATTCCACTGGGCTGTTTTTAAATTCCAGGTTCTGTTCAGAATGACATTAGTGTAGTGTGCTGTAAAACAAATTCCAATAGACACAAGCAACTTGATCGGCTCCATCTGTTATATAAATTATAATTATACATATGTAATGTACATATATATATAAACCTTCAAATATTTAGATATTTTATTAAGAAATATGGACATATCAATTTTTTATCGTCTTTCAAAAAATATTGATTAATCAGCCGTGTGATGTTTGAGGGGTTCCTTGCATGCACAGCCCGTTTCAAATCACTCTACAGTGATAGGATCAAGACCCAGGCTTTGACTTTACAGAACTCTCCAAGTCGTTCTTTTTTAGCCCATCCTCAGTCTGGATTACTCTTTTTTACAAGTGGAGAACATTTAAAACAACCGTCAACATGCCCAGGTCAGGTCATCCAGCAAGTCCAGCCCAAGAGCAGAACGCAAAATGCTTAAAGAAGCATCAGTTCAAGACTATAGTTTGCCAGAGAACACCTAGACAAAGACTTCTTCATTGTATCAGAGGGTGCTTGATGAAAATGTAAGATAATCTTTCCAAAAATGTAAACTGAAGTGGATGCGGACTATGCAACATGGGGCTGTGGGGTGATTTGAAATTGGCTGTGCATGCAAGAAACCCCTCAAACATCACACAGCCAAAAAAAATCTGCATGCATGATGGGAATAACTTTCTCCCAGTCAATGTCAGAGACTGGAAGACAGTTATAGGAAACATCTTATTGAGGTTATTTCAGCTAGAGGTAGCCATACCAGCTGTGTTCTAACTTTTTCCTCAGTAGGAAAGGGCTTCTATATAAATCTTTTGTTAAATAAATGATACCATGGTTGAAATGTCATTGTTTTTGGTTCAATTACATCACCATTATCTATAGATATTGTTTGAAAGAAGATCAAATATTGATATGTCCATATTTCTGTGTCATCAGTCTACCCAAGACTCCCAGATCCACGTGCCTTGCTGTGCATGTTTTCTACTTGGAAATGTATCCAGAATGCATCAGGGTTTTGTTTGGAATGCATACATAAATTCTTCCTGCTTTCAGGCCTACTGATGCTACAAATGATGCTATAAATATCTGCGAACCCTTTCTCCACTTGTTAGCACAGGAAATAATGGTGACACCTAGAGATTGATTGCTTGGTAGCCTTGATTGGTTTGGTTTGGCATGTATAGGCAACTTAGTTCCCAGAGAAACACAGAATATTGATGGAACTGACATGACAGACTAACTTGCTCTTTAAAGAGTAGGATTCCCTTCACAATGGACAGCGACTGTGTTTCACTCTGTCAGGAGTAGGAATCCCTTCAAAATGGACCGTAACAGTGTTTTACTCTTTAAGAAGTAGGATCCTTTTTACAGAGAGTAACTGTGTTTTACTCAGTAAGGAGTAGGATTCCCTTTACGACACACTTTGTTTCACTCCGGTTGCCAGGTGAGGAATACCATCCAGAAAGATCAACGTTTTTTTCCCACATTGCTCTGAAAGAATAGATTTCAACTAACCTGAGAGGGATTTCTCATCCTTCTTGTCATCCAATTCGTCATCCACCTGTTCATCCTCCTTGTCATCCACCTGGCAACCTGGTCATCCTCCTCGTCCTCTCCATGGTAACACGACGGCACGGCAACACCACTGTGTCTCCGCCCCTGTCTCTGAAGAGCCGGCAGGCTGAGTGATGTGCCGTAGTGACTCCTCCGCCCGGTGTTATTCAGGCACCACGGTGATGGACGACAATTCTGACTAACTCTGATAGGTGGGCCGCAGAGGACGAGGTGCACAGGATGACTTAGGGCCGGTGAGGACGCTGTAATTCAATAGGCCCGTTTCCAGGGATCACTGACACGGGTGTCAGTATGCCAGACGTGCAGTAAGGAGGGGAAGTAGGATAGTGAGGGGGTGGGTGGAGGGGAAGTAGGATAGTGAGGGGGTGGGTGGAGGGGAAGTAGGGTAGTGAGGGGGTGGGTGGAGGGGAAGTAGGGTAGTGAGGGGGTGGGTGGAGGGGAAGTAGGGTAGTGAGGGGGTGGGTGTGTGAGTGAGAAGAAGATGGAGGCAACAGAGGAGTCGGAAGATGAGCCCTGGATTTGATTTGCTCCAGATGGGGGAGGTGTTCAGGTTTCTCCCCAGCACGTGTGCCCTGCCTGGGGCTGGTCTGGGTCATCGTCTCTCGGTCATTCGGGCCGGTGGTAAGGAGCCCCAGTCAGCCACGGCAATCCAATGAAAGTACCAGAGGGGCTAATTCATTGTTTTATGTCTTATCACTGCACCAACATGGATGACCTTGTGTCCCATCATAAAACGGCTCCATTCCGGTCTTATAAGTCCTGTTTCAATGGGCGACAGCTCATCCCTGGGTACAAGTAATGTGCTGTACCTCACAATCTGAATCACCATCCAAATACTAGTATACTCATGCCACAGAACAAAAGACAAGCAGTAAATTGATAGTATGGAGTATAGAGTCAGACCATATAGGTGCCGAAAAATACAAACATATAAAATTCCTATTGTCATGTGCACTATATATTACTATGGTCATTATAATACAATAACATTATGACACTATGTACAATATAATACTATAACACTATGTACATTGTAATACAAAAATACAATGCCATTATTTATTGTTACAATACTATAGCACTATGACACTATGTTCATTATAATACTATAACACTATGGCACTATGGTCCTTATAATACTATAACATTATGACACTGTGGTCATATAATATAATATATATAATAGTATAATACTACTAACTCTATGACACTACGTTTATTATAATACCATAACACTGTGACATCATGGTCACAGTGTTATACTTAACACCGTTATACTTAACACCGTTATACTTAACACCGTTATACTTAACACCGTTATACTTAACGGCGTCAGCGCATTTTTCATTTTTGAGCCTCGGCACCAGCCAGTAAGATCTGGACTTTAGCGGGAGCTGACAGGATCTGACTACTGTCAGACGCGTATTGTTTACTGGCAAATTTTAATTTATATTATATATATAAATATATATTATATTTTAGTTTAATATATCTTTGATGTCGTAAATTGTGTTTACTCGGTACAAGTTTAACAACAACAGCCTAAAAACGCGTTAGTAGGCTACACATGCTTTTGTGCAATGGATGTGAGGAAATGGGATTATCTCTCCTCGTACAGAACCCTACCCTGAATCCAAAAACCCATCAAACGAGAATGCTAGCCGCATCTCCCATAACTATTGCATTTTGGGTGCATTTTGGAATAATTTTATAAAGATATGTAAAGTATTTGTTTTTGGCTAACATCCAGGAAATCTAATGTTTACAGGAACCCACCTAAAACCCAAATGTAAGACTAAACATCAATGGACAATACCATGACCATCTTCAGTGTGTTAAATGCCTGCATACCCTGTAGCTGCCCAGATAATAGGGTCTGACATGTGTTTTATACAGTAGCCCAATGTAACAGTTATTGTCCTTGCTGTGTTGATCAAGAGAACAATATGAGATGGTAGAACAATGGTATCATAGACAAGCAACCTTCTATTTGGATTTACATGGCCTACATTTAGATGTGGTCAGTTATTGTGGTCATGTCATGGACAGACATTGTATGCATATTAAACAAAATTAAGGGTACTGACAACTTGCATTTATTTAATTCCAAGTCAAGCCCTGTCCATAGTTCAAACACATATAATTAAATTTGCGATTAAATGCTATTAACGTGAAAAGATTATGCGATTAATGGCAATTAATTATTTGAATAGTTTGACAGTGCTGAATATCCTACTATAACAATATGAAATAATAGTAGTATTACAATTCATGTTGTATTTAAAAAGGAAATTGTGCGTTTGTGAAGTCAACTCAATAATTACATGGTGTCTGTTGATGACTTGATTATGTATATGGTGAATGAATGGGTTTTCTACTGATCCTCCTGTTACACAAGCTGTAAGGGAAAACAACAACTCACAGAAACACACACACACACACACCACATACAACACACTAAGCCACTCACACACATCACAGAGTGGCTGAAAATGCTGGAAGGCCAGAGAACCTGCCTCGTTTCTCACTGAGTGTAGATATTGCACGCTCTGCACAAAGATTAATTCATGAGCCGCTCGCTTATTCCCCCCTTCTGGTTTACGGCACAATCTCCCTCTGTGGAAATGTGAACTTAAAGAACGACGCTCCTTCGCTTTGCAGGAACTTTTCTTTAATGTCTCCATCTCTCTAATTGGAAGGAAGTTCACAAAGTTAATTTAGCCATCTGTGTTCCCCGCTTCCCGGTTCTAGATGAACTTGTGACTTGTGAGGGAAGTGGGTCAGCCGTCAGCCTCATTTCTAAGTGCATCCCTTTCTACCTTGGAGAAGACTACTAGTACCTTGGAGAAGACTTCTTGGAGAAGACTACTAGTACCTTGGAGAAGACTACTAGTACCTTGGAGATGACTACTTGCAGAAGACTACTAGTACCTTGGAGAAGACTACTAGTACCTTGGAGAAGACTACTAGTACCTTGGAGAAGCCTACTTGGAGAAGACTACTAGTACCTTGGAGAAGACTACTAGTACCTTGGAGAAGACTACTAGTACCTTGGAGAAGCCTACTTGGAGAAGACTACTAGTACCTTGGAGAAGACTACTAGTACCTTGGAGAAGACTACTTAGAGAAGACTACTAGTACCTTGGAGAAGACTACTAGTACCTTGGAGAAGCCTACTTAGAGAAGACTACTAGTACCTTGGAGAAGCCTACTTAGAGAAGACTACTAGTACCTTGGAGAAGCCTACTTGGAGAAGACTACTAGTACCTTGGAGAAGACTACTAGTACCTTGGAGAAGACTACTAGTACCTTGGAGAAGCCTACTTGGAGAAGACTACTAGTACCTTGGAGAAGACTACTAGTACCTTGGAGAAGACTACTAGTACCTTGGAGAAGCCTACTTAGAGAAGACTACTAGTACCTTGGAGAAGACTACTTGGAGAAGACTACTAGTACCTTGGAGAAGACTACTTGGAGAAGACTACTAGTCACTGCCAGAGCATCGCTCTCTCCTTTCCTCTCTCTGTTCTGCTCTCTCACAGCTCCTTGTAAAGAGGCAGTATCGCTCCTTCCCTCACCAACACATCCGGGTGCATGTATACCTGCCAGTTGTGCTTCCCATCTCCTTGGAGGCAAACACAGGGGAGAAAATATGCTTCAATATTATTTCCTATTTTCATGCAAACAAGCACATACACAGACCAGCCCAGTTAGGCAGCGGTAGGGGTAGGCAGCTCTTACACCCACTAACTCCCTCTCACTTATTCTCACACCCTCTGACAGGTTTCACTAGAAACTAAGGGAAGTCGATCGCTGTTTCCATAAGCGCGTGTTTTGTCCAGGCCTGTCTGCTGAAGCGATTGGATTAGATTCACCTGTGGAGAATGAGCTGCTTTAACGCAACCACAGGAACAACACACACACTCCAGTAGTGAACGTTCATTAACAGTTTCCTGTTTCCCTTTGCCCTGCGGCGAAACAATTCCTCACCCTAAATCCCCTCCTAATGAGGTCAGGGTGGTGTAATATATGACAGAGATATCGTCATACGGAGCTCAAGGCAGTTCAAAAACAACCCCTGACTTAATCATACAAGATAGAAAATAAACCCCACATCCCAATACTACAGTCAGTGGCGTAGGTTTCATTATACATGAGACCTACCATTTTGTAAATGGTATGATGGTATCTCCCCCACTATTTTCATGAACAGAACACTATTCTAAAAGGGGCTGAAACTCTGTGCTTTAGAAATGCATAGGCCAGGACGATGAGCAATTGCGTAATTCAGGCTGTCTTTCAGGACCACACACAGGCACTTTGCTTAGGGGTTGGTGGCGGAAAGTTCACACACACGGTGTGCGTGTTACTGTGGTAGAATACAGGCTACTATGACAACTAGCAACTCTGGCTCATTAAGTTTGGCAAACTAGCTGACATACCCTTTAGCTAACTATCGCGCATAATGTAAAATGCGGTAGGTAATTACCTAGTTTATCAAATAGTTTTTTTAAACCGGCAACCATGTTAGGTGTGGTTAGGCTAACATTAGCTATATATTAGCTTGCTAGCCAACGTTTTGTTGGCTAGCCAATACGTTTTGTTGGCTAGCTAGCAAGCAAACATCCTAATACATTAACATCTCGCTCACAGCTTTTAACAATGTGACACTAGCCAAGAAAGTTTAGTTAGACTTAGAGGAATGACCCATTTCTAGATATATAATAAGGTGTAGCCTGTAACTTGAATATTCATATTTATTAGCAGAACCAGCAGGATGTTGAATCGAACAGTGTAGTCATGCCAGAGGGTTGAGGTGGAGCTTGTGAGGTGAGGTTGTTATATCAGAATACAGAGGTCTGTGTAGTAGGGCAAACCTCACAGACAATATCTTAACTAAGTAATATTAAATGAAACGGCTAAAGCTAAATGAGCTTGTTGGACATCCCATTTCAACATATTTCTCCCCCTCGCATTAAAAATGAAACCTAGGCACAGTATACAGTAACTATTCAGTCTGTTAACACTTCAACCAACAATTTTCTCTTTAAAGAATGCAAACATATAATTTTAGAACACAATCAAAGATGCCCTCATAAAGGCCTGAAAGTATTTAGCACTGATATTACGTCTCCTGCCAGAGCAGTAATGAAGCGTAATGCTCTCGATGAAACAGATGTCTCGTTTGACCCCGTAGGCAAATTAACTTTTCAGCCAGGGAGTTGTGCCTTGTTGTGAAGACAAATGGATTTAAGTTCAGAATGGTGGCGCCCAAGAGAATGGATGGCCTGACCTCTGACCCCGAGCTCTTGATGGATCTCAGAGGGCATCGGTGTTGATCTTTGCGCTATGGCGCAGGTGCAGTGGACTGTGCCTCTGAGACAAACTTTAATTAACACTGCTTACACATTCCTGTGACTGTCTGGCGAGGGACAGAGAGAGTCAGAAAGAGATAGTGAGAAATATCAAGATACAGAGAGAAAGAGAGAGAGACAGATTGCAAGAAAGAGAGAGAGCCCTGCACTGGTTTAATCAGATCATTTCATTTAGATAATGATCAGTTCATTGACTGGGGGTTGGGGGGAGGTCTTTCAGTTGGTTGGAAAAAGCATTAACATTTGAATCAGTCACCCTTCATCCAGACCGACTCGCAGAAGCATTGTGCTAAAATGTCACAAAATGCCTTTCATTTTTAATAGCATTTAAATCAATAGCTCCCCAATGTACAGTGAACATTTCAAGACCTGAGAAAAGGTATACAGACAACATTTAAAATGTGCTAATGATCTCCGCTCTCTTAAAATGTTTCCGTTTTTCGGATGTTTTCCCACCGACAATGACAATAGAAAATATCCAGAAGAAGAATTTGGAGAATTTGAAGCAGTGTTTTTGTTTTAGGACCTAAACTCCAAGACAGAACCAATCAAACAACTTTGACAATTAAAAGACGTTTAGGTATGTTGTCCTTCTCCATCACACCGCTGTTCACCTCCGTTTTGCTTTTCCAGCGGCGTGATGGCGTGCAGGTAGACTGGAGCGGCGTGATGGCCTGCAGGTAGACTGCAGGTAGACTGCAGGTAGACTGGAGGTAGACTGCAGGTAGACTGGAGCCAGGATAATACCATCGCTCACCCTGACAGCTCAATACATGGCTGAATTTGTCTTGTGCCGCGAATGTAATTAGCCGATCAGGTGACAAACAAAGTGCGGTTGACCCCCATCGGCCTGCCAAACCAAGGGATCCGAGAGACCCCACGTAATGGAATGTATCTGTGGTCCCTGGTTACATTACACCCAACAGAACCAGAAAAGTTTGAGTTGTTAAGTACTTCAAGAGCAACGGAACCGTATAAAATCTCAGAGACAAGGACAGGAGCCAAATGTATTTTAGTTGGGAATTGCAGTGTAAATTAAATGTTGTTGATGAATGTTGGGTTTTTAGGGTAGAAGCTGTGCAGACTCCTGACAGACAGCACCACACCTGTGATGGTAGAGAGAATGGTTGGTGGCTTGGTTGACTGAGGTCATTGACTATATTCATGCTTTCCCCTGACTGCCTGGTGTTGAATAGTTGGATGAAGAGGGCATTGAAGCATTCTTGTCCCCAGCCTTGGAGCTTGACCTAAGCCATGGAGCTTGACAACAGCCATGGAGCATGACATCTGGCCATGGAGCTTGACCCCAGCCATGAAGCATGACCCCAGCCTTGGAGCTTGACCCCAGCTAGGTTCTGCACCCATCAATATAGATCAAGCTACTTATGTTATATTCTGTACTGCATTTTAGCAGGATCAGACAGTGACAAGGTCCCTATCACAGCAGGATCAGACAGCCAGAGTGAAAAGGTCAACCGTGGAGCTGAGGTAAACTGAAACAAAATGATTTATGTAATAATGTGTAGCCTGTATCTTGAATGTTCATATTTAGCTAGGGAGCTTGACCCCAGCCAGGGAGCTTGACCCCAGCCAGGGAGCATGACCCCAGCCAGGGAGCATGACCCCAGCCAGGGAGCTTAACCCCAGCCAAGGCTTTGACAAACCAATCGCTAAAGCAGCCTGGAATAAAGCTCACAACTGCAGATTTTAGAGGATCACGTAAAACCGTATTAGCGCGTTGTGATGATCTGTCCGTCAGGAGGGCCTCAATGGTGACTATCCACAATGTATATTGCTTGTTTGGATCGGGAAGGGCAAAGATACAGAAAAGAAAAACTCCTAGAATTCTGTCAGGGCTGCTTTATTTCTTAATCAGCAAGATTGAAAACAAGGTCAAATTAGTCAGTTTAGTTCTACTTTAATTTTATTATCCCATTCTGGAGGAAATGCCTGGCTTACATCTCAACGGTCCACTTTAAACATGGTGTGTTTGCTACAGAATCTTTTAGCTTTACTTATTTAAAAAAAAAAGTATTATTAATAAACAGTTTGAAATTTGTCTAAATATATCAACAGCTACAAACACTAACATGAATTACTATCCACATTTTAAATTACTTTAATTCATATTTTAAGTTGGATTAATTTCCTGCTGTGAAACTGACTAAATTTAAAATACAAATTCTGGTATATTTATTATGGGATAAATAATGTGATTACATTGGTTGTGTCTGGGTTTGTGAGCTGGGCTTAGTAACAAGTCTGAATGACCCCATGGTGTAGAGCTGTTGTTGTGGGAGAGTAAACCTTTACTCAAATACATTACTGTGAGCCAACGGGCACACAAACACACCCACTACAAATACCAAAACGTGTATGTATGTACACACACACACTGCCCAATACTCTGAAAGGCACCATGTTCTTGTAACATGAGCAGGGGCAACACAGAACTATGTGAACAATAAAACACAGTCTGCAAATTGACTGACTCTATTTAGTGCACAACATGAGACCAGAGCCCTATTTTAGATTTTAGTGCACTAATCAAGATCAGATCAAAGTCAATCAATCACATTTATTTCTAATGTGTTTTTTTACATCAGCAGTTGTCACAAAGTGCGTTTACAAAACACCCAGCCTAAAACCCCAAGGAGCAAGCAAGTCCAATTATTTATTACACTACTTTAGACCAGTGCCCTATAATTTACTGCACAATAATTGATCAGACACATGCAACGCAATGAAACCCCTGCATTAAGTGTCTCCAAAATGGAACCCCATTCCCGATCCCCTTCAAAATGCAGTATGAGAGGAAAAGGGTGCTTTTTGAGACACAGATTTATGGTGGATGTGTGTTCATAGGGTAGATGCCATATTGAGCTTAATGGCAAACTCACCACTGCGTATGGCGTTTTACAGAAGGATGCTTCTCCTTGGACTTTACTCTGTGTAATGTCAAACACAGTGACTGTATTTTCCCTCCAGACTAAGGGGAGCTGCCGGTGTTGGACAAATAAAGAGAGATGTTTAGACTGATCCAAGTCAGGGTTCCAGTACATTGAAACAATAGTTGGTTTAAATAATATTGGGTAGGCATAATGTCTTGTTCAGGGAACTAGTTACTACATATTTGTTTGCCAATTACCCCATTTTATGTGTTTTTTACCTTGTTAAAGAAATCAGTTACTTAATTTACTTTGAGCATTTCATGACTCTTGGGTCAATAGAAATGTTGATCCAAAGGCAATAAGTGTTGGCAACCACAATGTTTTTGTTAATTATTATAATTTTGTTATGAAGAGATGACAAATTAGTGTAATATTTGTATAAGATGTACACAACTGAAACCTTTCTCCCATGACAACATCTACCTGTGAACCAAATCTCCTCCTAGCCAGCTATGCAAGAAGACGGCAATCCTCTCATGGATAGTTGGGCTTCTGAAGCTTACGATGTCACTGAAAAACCTGGCTCCAAGCAAGACAACCGACATTGTCTGACAGTTACTTGCTTAACTTGTTTTGTTAAGTGTAAAATGTTCAACATGCTGCCCCTGGATCTAGAGCGAGTGTTATCGGAAACCAGGCTGCATATCTGCTGTGTCATCCATCAACTGTTCACAGCAGCATCAGCCACAGCAGTCTATCAACGTTACATTAATGTCGGGACATTGCAGCAACAACAGAGAAAACTCTGAATAATGATAGCTAGCAGTGATTTGCTTATAAACAGTAGTGAGCTAATTTTGGTAGACTATAAGTACCTTTGAAAGTACTGCAACAGTTGGCATAAATACTTTTGTAATAACGGAAGTTGCTATGACTGAGTGTCTTGCTCAGCTTTCTTGCTGAACACACTAGCAATCTTAGCACTTTATTTTAAGCTTGATCTATTGTTTTAGAATTTGCAGATGTCCACCTATGTTAGGCAATCATTGTATTGGTCTAAAAAGTCACATGGCCAGGTTGTGTACAACTGAGGTGTACAGTTAAACGCTAGCATAGACAAATAGGCAAGCAGCCATAAACAAGTGCATTTCCAGCAGTGAAAAGTCAAAAGCATTGATTATTTCTGGATTTGAGTTATGAGCAAATATTTGTAATTAGTGAAATAAAATCTAAAACTTAACAAAATCCCCTGTTTGAAAGTGATGTATGCTGTAACAATGATAAAGTGGACAATAAGGTTCTTGAATTTGATCGCTAAATCTATAATTGATCAACTAACATGGAGAAGCCCATTCTACAATCCGTATTTCTGTGGATTTCATGCATTGCAGAGCAGAGCATAGAAGTAGCATTACTAAAATAACATCTCTTTTCTCGTCAATGGTAGCAATTCTGTTTGTGTACTGAGGACCCGTCAAGGGGAGGACTGTGGGACGCTAACAACGGCAGAGCAACACTCCACATCTCAGGCCCTGTGTGGCTGGTAAATGGGATGTTACATAAGCAAGATAAATGACTCAGCAGAACGCACCTTGCTTCGTGTTGAGATGAATATCAATTCATCATCTTGGACGGAACCCAGGAGCAGCCATTGATAGTCTTGTCTGTTTGATGCATTGCCTTTGGAAGCAGACGAGGCAAGGAACAATGTTTGTTCATATTCTGATGTCTTGCACCCCTGCTATAAAGAAATATAGCCCACCGACCTAGCTGATCTGAAACAGTTTAGAATCAGGCTGCCAGGAGGTACTGATCCTGGATCAGTTTATTATTCTCCATATAATTGTTAAGACAAGGATTGAGGGATGGGAAACTGATCCTGGTTCAATGGTCTGGACCCGGTTCAATGGCCTGGACCCGGTTCAATGG
>JACXGK010013102.1:0-13398 GCA_016801125.1 Novumbra hubbsi
GTTGTGTAAGTAGTCAAGTGTATACCATCAGTGAGAGAAACGTGCTCTGTTGTGTAAGTAGTCAAGTGTCAAGTGTATACCATCAGTGAGAGAAACGTGCTCTGTTGTGTAAGTAGTCAAGTGTCAAGTGTATACCATCAGTGAGAGACGTGCTCCGTTGTGTAAGTAGTCAAGTGTCAAGTGTATACCATCAGTGAGAGAAACGTGCTCTGTTGTGTAAGTAGTCAAGTGTCAAGTGTATACCATCAGTGAGAGAAACGTGCTCTGTTGTGTAAGTAGTCAAGTGTCAAGTGTATACCATCAGTGAGAGAAACGTGCTCTGTTGTGTAAGTAGTCAAGTGTATACCATCAGTGAGAGAAATGTGCTCTGTTGTGTAAGTAGTCAAGTGTATACCATTGGTGAGATAAACATGCTCTGATTTAATAGTGTTACATTTGCATTTTTCATAACCCATGCAAATTGAACCCACAACCCTTCTACAAGCATATTGCGTTTGACCTGCTTGTATATAAGCAGTCCAATCAAGTGTCCATGTCCAAATTCTCAATTTCCATCATGTTTTCAGCTAGTACTAACACCTGTCTCCCTCCAGTGTTGAAGGTGAAGTGAAGCATTGCGTGATCTACAGCACTCCAAGGGGCTACGGCTTCGCTGAGCCCTACAACCTGTACAGCTCCCTGAAAGACCTGGTCCTGCATTATCACCAGACGTCCCTTGTACAGCACAACGACTCGCTCAACGTGCGTCTGGCCTACCCCGTCTACACACAGATGCCCACGTCGTCCTCCGGCCCTGCCCCACGGAGATGAGTCACCGCCCCGACAGACATTCCTCCCTGCCGGACCAGCCCCATGAGGGACGTGGGGAGGGGGGACGGGGAGGGGTTGGGAGGTGCGGCTACAGGAATGAGCCTCCTCATCTAAACTAGTACCCAGAACCCAAGATAAACATGAGAAAAAAATTTAAGGACAAAAACACTCGCTGCAACACACACATCAGCCACCTTGGAGTTATATATATTTTTACTAGAACATTTGGAGGGCATTCTTTCTAAAGACTGCTTGATTTGCACAAGGAAGTTTTAAATGTTTGTGAATGTGAAGAAAAAAAACAGAAGGAAAGAAGAGGCGAGTTTCAGGTGACCCCCGCTGCAACAGAAAATACGACAACAAAAAGAAAATGCTCTATTTTATGTCATTCTTTCCCGTTGTCCGTTTTATTTATTTTCTTTTTGGGTTTGTTTTCTTCCCTTTTTCTTTTGTTTCCTGCTTGTTTGCTGAATGAGTGATGATGATGATGTCGAGGGCATGTTCTCTGTCCCTCTCCGAATGAGAAGCAAAAACAATGTAGCATAACAGATGGAGGACACTCGTTCAGTGTCTGTCCGTATTGACTGCTGCTGAGGGGTTGGGGGAGATGGGCGGGGGACACCTGGGGGGGGGGGGTTCCACAAAGGGTCACAAGCAAAACAAGTTTTGTCCTAAAAGAAAAAAAGATGCTTGCTTTTATACTGTCGGCAGAGAGATGTTTTCTTGCTTGGCTGGATCCTATTTCCTTTCACACATTGCAAGTTATGGTAACCTTACAGTCATGCTGTTGGTCACCTACAGAGACCAAAGTTGGCATTGGGAGTGAAAGTCCACTGTAATGTTGGTATTAGTCCTTGAAGAATGGAGGGTGCTTGCTTTGTTTAATTCCACACATAAAACAGAGCTAAGGTTTAATGCTCAAGAACCAAAAGCTCTGAGAGGTTAAACCCAAAGGTACGCACAGACAGATGTGGGTGGGTTTGATTAGCTACACAGCAGTCATTGTCGGGCTAGAAGCACTTATCTAGAGAGACCGTCCCAGACTGCCATGTAAACCAAATCCCCAAACTAAACAACCTTAGAAACATCAGACGTTTTATGTGTGGTTTTAGACCAGAGAAATTATGTACGTATATGCTAATGTCTGTTCTAAACAAACTGGGACTTTTTGTATTAGTTGCAGAATCTTTGAGATAATAAGCTTTGATCTGTTTCAGTTTCAACTTAGCAGGTAGGGAAGGAAGGGGTTCCAAGCTGACATGCTTTAGATGATGATTAAACTTGAAGAAGGTGCAATCCAACATTGTATTATGATTAAGTAGGTTAGCAGTCACCCAGAGAGCTGAACCAACCCAGCTTTCAGACGTTCACAGGAGATAATCAAAGTGCACAGTGAAGCTTTTGAATATTGATTTTTTTTGTGTGTTTCGCTCAAACGTCTTACACGGTGCTTGACTTCATAACCAGTGGAAACATTTCTGTTAAATGAAGAAAAAGATTCTAACATTGCACAATAAACGTTGACGGATTGACAAACTACAATGACATTTTCCACTCTATTCAGTCACCTCTACTTCCGGTTATGAATTCCCTATTCTGATTGGCTGTTGTTTGGATACTGTTTTACCATTGGCTGCCTATCCACCAGCAGATTCTGAGAGACAGACAGAGGGTCTGTGTCCCTGGGGTCCGGTCTCTGACTGTGTTATTGTCAGGCCCTGTGAACGCCTTGTCCTGTGTTGAAGCAGAGGGCTGATTACGTGGCCCTGAGAAGAACAACCACAGCGTCTGAATGACAAACACACTCAGCCCTTGTCTATTGCAAGGGACCCCCCTCCTGTACCATACTGGACAACAGTTGGGTTTTAATGGGGTAAAGACACCCCTCCAGCAATACCGCGACTGTGCTAAGGTTGACTACCATACCTGATCTAATCGATCCCAGAGTAAAACGCCAAAATGGGTTCAAATGGATTGCCCACTCGTCACATTTTGACGACATGACAATGCACTCGTTACAAAGTCAGACCGCACCGTTGTAGCGTCGACAGGGTCTTTAGTATGGCAGAAGGGATCACACTGAGAACCAGCGTTGTTGGGTGACTGGCTGGGGAGGAGGAACGTTAAGGCTGTTGTTATCTAACCACAGGCTAGTGGAGGCTTCATTCCTAAATACACAAATGATTCTGCGTCAGTTAGTCCAGCCACCTGGCCAACACCCACCGCCTCCTGTGTCTCCTCCCTGGGAGGATATTTCCTCCACCCCCCTAACTGCCCCACTGCACATGCCCATGGAGTGGTGACGTACCCCGGGGTAAAGGCACAACCTACCAAAACCAGGCAGCCGGGGTGGGGGACAAACCTTGTGATACACAGGCAAAGGAGGAAGGAGAATGCCTCCCATCTGCCTGGAGAGTAGAAGATGGGCTCTCCCTTACTCAGTAGGTTAGAGGTTAAGTTGAATGTAAAACAGGATCAGGCTGGTATAGACCTCCGGTATTTTTTGGCAAAAACCTTCAGGCAGGATGCTAGGTTAACTGTTTTGCTAGATTATGGTTTCATTAAACTCACTATATTTTTTGGTAAAACCAGGTTTAACAAACCCAGAGTGTCATTCACTCCAATAGTGTCTATTTGTTTGAAATGGTGTCTGTCCACATCAGTGGGCCTGCCTATGTCTGTCCACTTAGGCTCTCTGTAGCTCAAATCCCTGCACATCTATTGTGTCCTCTCCTTCCTTATCCTCAACCGTGTTTAAAGGTTGTTCTTTAGGTGACTTTTGTTTGTTTTTTACCGGGAGCTTAATTGGCCCCAACTTTATTACTTGAACTATTGAATCGCTCACTGTTGAATGTCTACATTAAAATATACATACATATATTAAAGAAAATATCGGTTTTTGTTCTATGGTGAGCAGGAATGGGTTGACTTTTTAAAGATATTTATAACACACATCATGTAAAAGTTCCAGAAGTCATATTAGCTTCTTTAATGGAGGAAAGGAGGTGCTTTGTAAACTTTCTCTGAAATATGCTAAGATTTGTTTGTCAATGAGGGCTCTCTCATATTGCACACAACACTTAACTAGGGTGCATCTGAAAGGGTGTTTTATGCCCTGGACTATTGGCCGTCGCAGACGCAGACAGTGTGACTTAGTCTCATGGTAGTCATTTTATTTGTGAGACAGATTATTTCTCATATTAATCTAAAATGCTAAAATAATACAGGTTCTATTCTAGTTGATTTATTTGTTTTCCCTCTGTATACTTTCTTCCCTGACATAAAGACCAAAGATTTAAGTTCATTTCTTTTTTTGAATTTAAATGTTGATAGTTTGAAAGGTTGTTTTTATTCCATAATTTCCACTGCCTTGCTCGCAGAAGGACTAAAAAGTTACTAATGTAGAGTAGCTAGCAGTTACAGTACTTTGTCAGAGGGAGTGACAGACCTATATAGTTATCTAGAACCTTCTGTTACTGATTTCAATGACATTTCTGCCATTATCAACAACAGGAAATATGAAGAATGACAGTAATTCGTTATTTAGGGTAGGTTATTTGGTGATATGAGGTATCAGATCCATACTGACCAGTGTCCTCACCAAGGACATTTCTGGGTAATGATGGTAAAAGGTCGATTCAGATCCCCTCTTAGTCTAGTCAAATTGGAGGTATAGTTTCCACTGCAATGAAAGCGATAAGTGCTAAAATGCAGGTCATGGTGTTATCTATATGGTGTAGACGGTCTCTGCACCGGAGTTGTGTGTTTGGGTTCATTGGTCCATTTTATATGTGCCATTACTACAGACCTCTTACTTCACTGCAAAAACACTCCTGGTGTTAGTTTCCTTGTTTTATCATGACATAATATATTTGTTTATCCAGTTAGAGACACGCTTGCTCTGTATCCATCAGTCTTTGGAGTTTCCAAAACCCTGGTGTCCAGTGGTTTGTCTGAACACAGGTGTTCCTTTCTTCAGTACTTTCACCCCAGAGTGCACGTGATTATAATTTCCTTCATGTTCAGGGGTCAGGGCCAGAGGTGAGAACATGATTGTTTGAGGGTATGGCACCTGTGTGGTTCTGCAGAACCACAGTCCGTTTTAGTGCTGCACAAGACTACGATATTTTCAGAGGGAAATACATTACAGCTGAATCGGAGGAAGAACCAAAATATCTGTTAACCACGTTTACTTTGCGACTGTTTTTATGGGTTTTCTGTGTGAAAAGGAAACACTAGGTTGGAGTGCAAATCCATGATCGGGCAGGATTAGGTTTCCTACAGCACCCCAGGACTGTTATATAGCTATACTGTCTCTTGTTTTCTTCTTGCCCTCAAGCGTGTCTGCAAAGTTTTATTTGCAGCAAGCGGCCGGAGGGGTTTGAATAATGTTGTGATTCTCACCAGGAGTCGTGTGTTTTCTTACCACTGCTATCTGATCACAATACCCAGCACAGCTTCAAGGAGTACAGCTTCATATATACACACACACACACAGCTCAAAAAAAATAAGGGAACACGTAATCATTGCAATATAACACCAAGTCAATTAAACTTCAGGGATATCAATCTGGGAACCATAAGCGATTGTGAATCAATGTCACCTGTTTTGGTGCAAATGAAAGTGACAACAGGTGCACTGGAGAGGCAACAGCAAGACAACTCTCAAAAAGAGAATGGTTTGCAGGTGGTGGCTATGTTTCTGGTAGCATGAGGCAGTACCTGCAGCCCAATCAGATTGCACAGGTAGTCCAGCTCTTCAAAGATGGCACATCCACATGGGCCATCGCAGGAAGGTTTGCTGGGTCTCCCAGTACGCTCTCTAGAGCGTGGAGGAGATACCAGGAAACAGAGCTGAACAGGGCTGTTGAAGGGCATCAACCCAGCAGCAGGATCGGTATATGCTCCTTTGTGCGAGGATGAACAGAAGGAGCACTGCCAAAGTCCTACAAAAAGACTTATGATGAATGAATCCTACAAGCTGGTTACTGGTGTGACTCCATAAGGGGGGCATGATGGCCCCACGTCCTCTAGTGGGACCTGTGCTCACAGCCCAGCACCGTGCAGCTCCATTGGCATTAGTTTTGTTCACAGTGATCACGTGACAAACGCCAAGTAGCACCACAGACTGTCCAGGAGCTCACTGATGCACTGAACCAGGTCTGGGTGGAGATCCTCCAGGATATCATCCGCCGTCTCATCAGGACCATGCCCAGGTGCTGTTGGGAGTGCATACAGTCACGTGGGGGCAATGCACACTACTGCGTCACATTATGAGTTGCAGTTATGAAATTCATGCAAGTTGAAACAGCCAATTGTTGATTTAGATTTTCGGTTTCCGTTTGAATCCAGCCACAATCGGTTTGGTTTTCATGAATCGTTGATAGGTCATTTTGATCTCAACGAATTACACAATGTACAGTAAAGATTTAGATTTTTATGATAGTTAGTTCGAGACTCGATGTGAATTGAAGGTGTTCCCTTAATTGTTTTGAGCAGTATATATAAAAAGTATTTACAAAGAAAATGGACAAAAAATAATTTTGCAGGTTTTGACAAAAGAAAACGTGTATATGACACTGTCCTTTTTCCTCTTTTGACATACGTACAGATCCAGCATGCATCTTTGGTACTATTGACTGTTGTTTTTGTGTATAAAAGAAAAAACAGAAAAATTGATTTAAAAAAAACGAAAAACTAAAAAACAACTGTTCTTTGTCTGTTTATGGTGTATTCAGATCTAAATTTAATATAGCTAACTAAACACGTCACTGCTTCTCGCTGAATCAAGTTATAGTCCTATTGTTGTCAGTAGTATAACAAAATATGTAATACTGAGAAAGATGAAAATCACAGCAATACATACATACATGTTCATTATTGTTTGCTTGACTTGTTGCTTGACTAACCATTGTCTCACCATATTACAATATCTGTCAATGTTTGAGACATGCGATAATATGCTTTGAATGCTTGACCTATTGAACATTTACTGGGTGGCTCACAGTACGAAACTCACATAATCAAACAGTTATTCTTATTACTTCAGACTGTTCACAGCATTTTGTAACACCAGCAAGTTTTTTTATGTAAGACAAAATACAAGCAATAATATTAACTCCTTTTAAATTTTCAATCTGCTTACTTTATACTGACAATTACTGTTAAGTACCCACTCACATATACTGCCAAGTATAGCCATTTCTGTAGCGACATTGTGTTGTTGCATGTGGATGGCTCTTGTATAGCCAGCTAATAGTTCTCTCCAGACCAAACAAACGGAACCCTCTTTCTCAGTATTACGACGACATAATGCATACCTTGCTTCTGGCTTCTATAGGTGTTCCCTTTTTGTTGAATCGGTTTAATTCCATCACAGTACACTGCGTTTTCATATCTTTTGCAAAAGTTTGTATAGGTTGTAAAGTCTCCATTTGTTGTGAGCTCAACTCATGTACGTTATCAATGGAACTTCACCGTATTCATTTCTTTGTCAGAATAAAGAAAATATCTTTTTCAAACATACGGTTTGTGTCTGTATGTCTTGTGAAGCAATAGGCTGCAGGAGCTTTTAGCTGCCGTGGGGACCGTTGCCATGGGCTGCCTATGTAAACAAAGCTGGAATAGATGCCACCAGGTCCATGTTACATCTTAATGCTCATAGTCACTGAGCTTTCATTTAACGCTCCATTTTCTGTTATTATATTTAATCCATCTCACCTTGATACCAAGGCTGCATAGAGCTGAGCGGCTGCCAAACTCACTTCAGTTCAGTAGACTTTGATTAAAAAGTATATAGACACGGATATGTATAGATAAAGATTTAACTGCTGCTGCACAGAGGTAGAACAAGAGATTTCATAATCATCAAAACTAAGATTCAGCCAAATGTTGGCAGCCTTGATGAAGCTTATCAAAAAAACATGGAATGCACCGACAAATCAGCATTTTCATTAGTAATATATTGTACTTCAGCAATGATTTAAGGGAATCAACAACAATTGCACATCACAAAATTATAAATGTATTTCCCTAAACATTATTGTTCTCAGTATTTTTGTGCATCCTACCCTTACAACAGCACAGAGACTAATCCTATAAATTATTATTATTATACGATTAAAGAACTAGGGATGCAACAACTAATCGATAACAAATGTAGGCTATGAATATCATTATGGATTAGTTGGGTCTACACAAAACGCTGCATAACCCATTTGGGAAGATGGCAGAGGATACAACGAACGGAAGTCGTACACGAACAAAAACTTCAAAAGCACTGTATGGGACCGCTTAACGTTTAATAATTCTATGAAAGCTGTTTGTTGAAAACGCAGAACAAATTTTGCAATGAAGAACTTTGATGACACGGGAGCACAACTGTAAGCGTACACATTTAGTGTTCATACTGGGAGTTCTACATTTCTCCACAACAGAAACATTGAGGCATTTAAATGCATTACAATTGTTATTAAGTGGGAGAGCCCCATCACTTTATGTGATCTCATATATATTTGTATGTATTTCTTATTATAGCCACCCTAACTTCTCCTACAGTTCTTACACTACAGAGACATGACAGGTATCAACATTTGTGACTCATATTGCTATTGTTTTGTGGAAGGTTTTGTTGCAAGGTTTAGGAAATATTTACCTTTTTGTGGCAAAAAACATTCTGCACTGGCCGAATTGTAGTAAGCTACACTGAACATTGTTGCCTAGCAACCGACGTAAACAAACTTTGGCTGCCGGATCTGAGTAATGCTAGCTAGCTACAGGACTGTTTATAGAGTGACAATGAAATGGCACTGACTTCGACCATGGGACTTACTTTGTCAAAGGTAAGTGTAACACCGGTCACATAATGAAGAAAACATTCTGTGAAATCTAAAAGGATAGTTACATTAGTTTCAGACAATCAGGATTCCACAAATTGTTATGTCTGAAGAATTAAGTTTTTAAATCTCATCGTTGTGGTGCAGAGACTATGTTTATTCGTCTCTGTTAGTAGACCACTTGGTGAGTTGGACGGAAACATGCTTAAAAAAAAAGTGCAACCATTACATTTAAATTCATCTCCAGACTGGTTCAAGGTTGAAGCCGGAAGTCCACCTTATAGAGGGACAATCTGCAAAGAGTGAGGTGTTGTGTATTTCTGTATAGAAGAAGCCTATTTATTTTGGGATTGACGTGTTTGATGGTGAGCCTACCCATGAAGACTATCTAGATGTTTCTTTGGACAAGGACCTGGTTAAGAAGATCTAGTGCTTAAGAACATTATATTCTGTTCATTGTGTGTGTGTGGGGGGGGGGATCTGATCATCCCACCTGTGTGGTAGGACAGTTGTGTGTATGTGTTGTAATCAGAAAGTTGTACTTGCATATTTTGATATCTTTTTTTGATGTTCAACTGTGATAAAATAAGAGGGGGATTGTTAAACAAATTGTTATAGCTTATAACTGAAATTAATTTATTTATTTGCAGTTATTCCTTTATATCTATGTTACATTTTGGAGTAAACATATACTTTTAATAATCCTTGTGCGTTCCATTGTGCTGTTAGTGTGCTAGACAAAGCATATACTACATAAGGCTGAAGTTATTTTGCTACCTTTTTTTGCAATTGGACTAGCTAGCTAATTGGACATATCTTTGTTTTTGTATTTGGGAGATAGCCATCAAAGTACTGGGAGATAATCTGTGTAAACACTGAAAACTAATTTGTTAAATAAAACACTTTTCTAGAATGGAATTCTATATGTTTTCTATTCAATTAATCAAAGTAGTAATTGACAGGTTAATCGATTATAAAAATAATGTTAGTACCAGCCCTATAAAAGAACACATTTGAAGGAATCTTGAAGCATTACTCCTTGAATTTAAAATGTAAAATCAAAGGACATAATTTAATCTAACAAGGGACCCAACTCCAGTAGAGTTGCGATGGGTTCTTTTTTTAAACATGCCCCTGACACAAGTATTGGTTTACAAGTTTGCTGCTGCAGTATTTTTTTATATTTTTGTCAGCTGCTACTATAATATACTAAAGTATAATTCCAAGCATTTCATGTGTCAAAGGCTATTATTGACAAGTACCTGCAAAAAGTCAATATTTATATGAGCCAGTTGTCACCAAACAGTCCTTGGATGGTTGTAAAGGTTGCTCTCTGAGGATTTTATTCATGGATGTGTTCTTAGGCAAAATAATGAGTGAGCCCACTCCCCTGGCTGAGAAGCAACCCCACACATGAATGGTCTCAGTGATAGTAGAACTGACCTTTGCTTTTCCGGACCAGCGCTTTTCCAGATGCCCCAAACAATCGGAAAGGGGATTCATCATCAAAATTACTTTACCCCAGTCTTCAGCAGTCCAATCCCTGTACCTTTTGTAGAATATCAGTCTGTCCCTGATGTTTTTCCTGGAGAGAAGTGGCTTCTTTGCTGCCCTTCTTGACACCAGGCCATCCTCTAAAAGTCTTCACCTCACTGTGCATGCAGATGCACTCACACCTGCCTGCTGCCATTCCTGAGCAAGCTCTGCACTGGTGGTGCCCCCATCCCGCAGTTAAATCAACTTTAGGAGACGATCCTGGCGCTTCCTGGACTTTCTTGGGCGCCCTGAAGCCTTCTTCACAACAATTGAACCTCTCTCCTTGAAGTTCTTGATGATCTGATAAATAGTAGATTTAGGTGCAGTGTTGCCAGTGAAGCCTTTTTTGTGCAAAGCAATGATAATAGCATGCGTTTCCTTGCAGGTAACCATAGTTAACAAAGGAAAAACATTGATTTTAAGCCCCACCCTCATTTTAAAGCTTCCAGTCAGTTATTCTAATTCAATCAGCATGGCAGAGTGATATCCAGCCTAGTCCTCGTCAAAACTCTCACGTGTTAACGAGAGGATCACTGATATGATGCCAGCTGGTCATTTTGTGGCAGGGCAGAAATGCAGTAGAAATGTTTTTGGGAGATTAATTTTATTTTCATGGCAAAGAGGGACTTTGCAATTAATTGCAATTCAGCAATGAAAAATGGAGTGGAACTGGCTTTGAGGTCCAAATTTTATGACACCTGGCCTACTCTATGAAATTGAGCGCAGATGTATTGAACGTAAAAATATATATTTTTTGTAACCCAAAAAATAAAAGCAAAGTTAACAACAAATATTTTATAGTATGTAAATATATATATATTACTTCCTAAAGATTTTCTCAGAGAAGTTACGCGTTTAGTTGAGTTTCCATCTACTGTAGCGCAGTACCAATGTTGCCTTCCCTGCTCATCTTCATCAAGTGTTAATGTTCTCCCATCTAGCCCCGGTGTTAGAGTGCTCTGTACTGCCATGCCATCTGTACCAAATACAGGGCTTCAGACCTCTCATCTCCCAGTAATGCCCATTCAAATATTTATTTCTTAGGGGGAAGCCATTCAGATAATTATTTTGGTCTGTATTAATGTCCCTTAACTGGGTTGGAGATTACGTTTGTAATCTCTCGGAGGAGGGAAATCACACAGAACCCTCCCGGGACCAAACTACTTTTCTAAATATGGAGTTTGAAAGGTTCCCATTTCTCGGCTGACTTTGAATTTGAAAATCGATTAAAATAATTTTTTACTATTTTGGGGTTGGTAATTAAAAAAGGAGAGCAGATCTAAAGCTTGATTAATTAGATTTAAGGTCATTAGAGCATATATTATGTGAACCCTCCTTTCTACACTGCAAGGCCTAGATGACATTGTTGATCATTATGCCGTAGCGCACACGCATACACACGTTTCCAGGCAAAGATATAGTCAAGTTACTGCAGCAAGCAGTTTCCCAATTCCCCGGTGTTTGAGTTTGAGTAGAGTCATGAGTCCCTATGGATGAGGTCAGAGTTCCAGCGCTTTTGTCCTAGTGATTAAAGTCTCTTGGTTATTTTACCAAGGAAGTGTTCATTTTGCCAAACAAAACTCAAAGTTGCTAAATGTTTTTTGTATTGAAAAAAGCTAAAAGGGAAAAGGACCTAAACATGGGATGCAGTGTGGAAAGTGTGAAAGGTTAGCAGAACAACAACGTTTTTTTCTGTGGGAAGACCGCAGCTGTACAATAAACTCAACCAAACTGAAGTATGGAATGAGAATACATTGACTTAGTTAACCAATGCAAAGGGTAGCTAATCCAAAGGCAGGTATTGCCTAGCTATGGGGGAACTACATGATTTGCTGAAGCAATATGTATGATTGGAGCTGGAGTGAAGCCTGCCAGCTTGTCTCCCCGCAATCCTCCGTGTGTGGTGCATACTGTCCTCTTCAGAGGAGGACAACTAAATTGTATTTGCATATAATGCTGATGTTAAATAAACAGCATTGTTCTCATGACGACAGTTGTAGTGAAGTCTTAACAGGCTCAAAGAGATTCCCAACACACACACACACACACACACCGGTGAAATATTACAGAGCCTCTGCAGGGGGACCACTTCCACTGGGACCTCGGCCCTTCCTGAAACCGACTGTTTGATTGACAGTGCAGACATGAGCGGGCGTAGGCCTCCCATATGCTGCCGGGACACCGGGAAAACGCTCATTTGAATAATTGGAAAATTTCAAAAGTGGGTTGGAGAAAGGAGGTGAGATGGAAACAGCAGCTTTTGTTTTAGATGGGTCCCTCATCAATTGTAATTGTCTTTATTTAATAACGCACCGAAATCAAAACTAGAACTTACACGCATAAGCGCGCACACACTTATTAGTGATGCTTTTCCTCAGACTCTTGGGCCTGATGGTGTTCTGGGCATACAGAGGTATAGATGCATATGGAAATGTCCCCGATTAAGACACGCTATGGATGGATCATTGAATGCTCCCTAATAGCAGACCAGTAGCTCTGAGATTAACTATGGATAGTTGTTGTGGGGTTCTCTGAAGGAGGAAGTTATTTCCTCAAATGGAAATGATCATTCTCAAAGTACCAGTTTGGGGGCAAAGTCCCAATGGAACGGCCACATTCACCATTTAATCTCTAATGTGACTCTTAAAGATTTAATAGGCCGATACAATGTGATGGATAAAATATCTAAGCATTTGTTTAGAATCTGTCTTTGTCTGTTTGTTGGTCTTTTTGTCTGTTTGTTGCTTTTGCCATCCTGTCAAGGCAAAACAACTCCAGGAAAAAGACTGGCAACTGAAAAATATGATTAATTACATGTTGTTGTTTTTTTACCACAGAAGGGTTGATCCAGCTGACCTGATGGATCAATAAAAAGTTTGACGCTAAATCAGGAATATCAGGGGTAAAATTGCAAGGGGTAAAATAGCAGTTAGAAGGATTAGTAGGTGTTTAAGTCGGTCAGATTGGGTAGGCACAAGATATAGATAGCTGACAACCGTTTATCGGCCACCTACACCGCTGGTGCACCACTAGGCCTCCTCGACGCACCTCTCTGCCTTAAGGGATCTCAGGTGTGTTGTGAAGCACAGGACATTCGGTCAAACCCATATGAGGCAGTCTGACAGACGTCCTCTACACATGTAGTGGTGGAGGGTCTGGGCTGAGGCAATGACGTTAACCAATACAGCAAATGGGGGGGGGGGGGGGGGGGGGGGGG
>JACXGK010013103.1:0-13335 GCA_016801125.1 Novumbra hubbsi
GGGGGGGGGGGGGGGGGGGGGGGGGCGTGATCCAGTTGTGTCAGCCTCTAAAAAGCAGTGTAGTCTGAAGAGTGCTGCAGGTAGTCCAGTCACAGAACTGACAGAGTAGGTAGGTGGTAATTCCAAAGGGGGCTGAAAAGTTACGGTCCCCTCCGAACTAACCGACCTGTCAAACGGAAAAGATTGATTGTAGCTACCAAGGCGTTTCACGTAGTGCATCTCCCCCCTCTCGCGCAGCTCGGGAGCGGGACAGAGAGAGAAACGACGGTATGAAGAGACAACACAACTCAGGCACGGGCACGCTGATAGGGCTTGTATTCCCGCTCTAGCCCAGCCTCTTCCAGGCTCCTTTAGGTCCACCCTTCTTCCAAGGAACTGAAACGAGTCGACGTAACATGGGTGTTTTAGCTCAGCGGGCATATTGTGTTTTGTGACGTTGCGTTTGTGTCAAATAATGTATAACCGACCTTGTCCTGGTTATTTCTTGGAGGTCAATATACCCACACATGTTTTTAATTCGCACACGTGTTTTTAATTCTGTCCTATTCTTGTTTTTTCATTATATTTGTTTCCGGTATTTCCTGTTCTACATTATATTTTCGATTATTTTCTTTTTTGCTCTATTCTTCGTTTATTGGAATGTGATTGATTGACTGATTTACATAACAGCCATGTCAAAAACGCACAAAGTTTGTCCGCAGCGACACCACTTGGCTGCCCACAGCTCCGACTTCCGCGGGACCTCAGCAGTGATTTCCCGTCAAAGCAGAAAGTTGTGAACGCTGTTTCTCGGAAATCTCCTCTAGGATTTATTGGGGTGAGTTTACGTATGTATTACGTTTTAAACACACTGCGGAAAACAATTAAAAGAACAAAACAAAAAAGAACTAAATATATGAAAGATACAAATCTTTACTGTTCATTGTGTAATGCGTTAAGAAAATAACGTAACAACGGTCAGTGGATACCAATATCACCAACCGATTGAGGGCTGGATATACACATAAAGCACCAGGAGGAACCCAGGGTCCACTGAACTAGCATAAGGTCTGACGATGGTTCTGGTGATTTCAGATGGAGACCTAACAGTATTCTAGGTACCGTTGGAGACTGAATGGCCCACAGGTAGGGCCTCACGCACAGCTAGAGAATTATCAGACAAGGAGGATAGGGAGAAAGCAAGGTCTGTGGCCACCTGCAAAACCATTCCCTTTTTCGGGTCTTCTTGCTGTTGCTTCTCCAGTGCACCTGTTGTCGCGTTATTGACGTGTTCCCTTATGTTTTTTAGCAGTGTATTTAAGATATTTTGCGCATGATATACATTTAGAGAAGTTACGGTGTGTAGGATACATTTCCGTTAGTTCAGTCATATCACATGATATTTTGCACTTTTCTCGATTCCACGGCTTTGGTAGGTGTTAGTAACCACCGTGTTTTTAATTTTAGTTTAGTGAATATGTCAGACAGACGGGTGACAAATTACAGGCAACACCGAAATTAATGGGATGACGAACATAACGAAACCAAATACATTTTAGTGGCCGTGATGCTCGTGCATTATTGCGATATGTACTGAAAAATAGAAGAGCAAATATGTCACGAGTGACGGAGAATGTCGTGATCAGACTTTCAGCAAGAATAGTTATTTGAGGGCTACACAGAGATGGGTATTATAGTGGGGTTGCTGTGCATAAAGACCTACAAAGGTTATACTAGTGCGATTTATCACTAACAGTAAGCGGCGCTGTTGTATTACTAACATGAGGTCCTCGTGCATGTTGCGTCTGTGGTAACAGGTAAAACAGGCTTGAAGGGCTGCGCGATGTGTTGAAACAGAGAGAAAGGAGGACTAACCAGCAGCCTGGAGCCCCCTAGCTGACAGGGGCCCTTAGTGTCCCCTCTAGTTTATCATGCCTAGGGCCGGCCCTGACTGCACACTACTATAATATGGATTGAGAATCACATACGAGACCAAGATGACATGCTAAATGCTGTTCATAGCAAATTGCATTAGTAGAAACCTATGTATTGTTTGGGCTGGACCATGGCTGTGAGAAAGGCTCACTCTCAGGGGTTAACCATCTGGATCAAACCCTTCCGGACTCTGCTGACTGAGGCTGCAGCCGGATACCGAAGGGGGCCTGCGGGGAACGCGGAAACCCCTGTGGAGGCTTCAGCACCGGCTTCACTGGAGTTCGTACACAATGACATGAAACGCATTTCGGTGTTTTCCCTCTTTTTTCCCTCATTGTCTGCACAGTGGCCTGCTATTTCAGTGTTGATTTAGAAGGGCTTTGTGGACATGGGAAACATTTGTTTACGTTGCCAAAGCAAGTGGACAATAATATTAATAAAAAGCTATTTAATAAATGTCTGCGGTGGAAGAAAGAAAGGAGGAAGAGAGACAAGAAGGAACAGACACTGATGGACTCCATCATCGGCTGGAGGTGAATAGAGGTCACAGTCTCTTTAGAACCGATTGCCTGATTTAAAGCATTCTCAGAAGCTTCAGAGTGGAAGGGTTATGGAACCGCAGAAGGTTCTGAAGGAACGTGTTCTAAAACCCAGATGTTCTATCAGCTCCTGGGAACAACAGCTGTCAGTTGGTGCAACAGCTGTGATGTCATCAGATCATTTCTACCTCATCTGTCTGTATCTGCCTTCCTTTAGTAGAGAGACCGTGCTTCGTCACGATTGGTCATCGCTGGCCCTCTAATCAGAAAATCTCCCAGTATCCATTGGGGCTGTTTGTGGTTAATCCTTTCCAGAGGGGGAGGATGGGGAGTGGGGGCAGGGGGGGAGTGCTGTGAGAGCAAAAAAGTGCAACACTAAACCCTCAAACATCAGATTGCTTCCCCTGCACAGGGACTTCCTACGGGACAGAAAGGCTCACAGGATCCTCTGGTGACGGTTGGAGGCCGGATATCTGCAACCCAAACGAGTTTCTACAGTAGGTGTTTAAGTCGTGGAGCTTCAGGTTCCAGAGAGGCAGCAGCTTACAGAGGGACGGCAAGGTTTGAAGCCTCTTTGGTACCCGTGGAACGGATTGGCACCGCAAGGCTGTCGAATGACTCCCATTTGGTACTCATGGAACGGATTGGAACCGGTTGCCTGACACACCTAGAATTTGGGACCCGTGGAACAGACTGGAACCGAAACCTGACACGCCTCCCATTTTAAACGTGGTGAGACGGTTAACTCATAAAGCCGAAGCTGCTTTGTCTGCGATTGGCTGACCGTAGGTTGGAAGGGATTGGTTGTTTTCCATATCTTCAGGGATGCATGTTTCTGGTAGCTGTTATGCAGATGTTACACTGTAGAAGTACTTCATCTCTAGATGGTGTCTAGACATATGCTTGACTGAGACCTCTGCAGAAACATCAAAGCTGGTGACGTATTTTCCGATGAATCGTTAATAAATACGGTATATACCTGCTATAGCGGAGACATTCGCTTCCGGCCTAGCAAAGTTCTTCAATAGGTGGACTTCTGTAGAAGCCAATCAACCAGAAGAGTTCAACGAGGCACTTACTAATCTGTGGGCACCTTTCACCGGCTGTAATACCAGGCTGTGGTGGATGTCTGGCTAGGGCATGGCCCACTCCAACTGCCCCGGGATCCGTCCCCTACCCCTGGACAGGTGAGCACACTAACAGACTACCACAAGCATGCTCACGTGCGCTATCAAATGGACGCTCCCACGTGCACACTCGGGACCGGTGAGCCTGTTGTCGGGCATGTAAAGGAGACTTGTGATAGTCGCCCTGTTGCCTAGACGTTCGTCGTAGTCAGAGGACTGCTCAACACCTCCAATGCCATTGCCAATCATTCAAGACTAATTGTTTTTAGTCTTCATTCTGATGCTTGTTCTTCATTCAGTGTGTGTGTGTGTATACGTGTGACAACCAAAACTCCCTTTAAGGATGATAAAACAAGGATGTCTTGAGCTGGGGACATCATGAAGAAATATTATCCAGGGTTTGGTGTAGGGTTAGTTTAAACTAAAATGTGTGTGTGGGTGGCTCCTGTTTGTGTTCTTGCAGATGTGTATGTTGTGAGTTCCGACTGTGCGTTCTGCTCCAGATTCATTGAGGATTAGACTTTAATCCAAACCCTGTTTCTTCCTCCCACTGATGTGTGTTTGTGTGTGTGTGTGTGTGTGTACAGGTATATCTATACATGTGGGGAACCTCTTAGCATAGTTTTTGCTACTTCAACAGACTGTTCTCTAGAGCAATGTATTGTAATGACTTCATACTATCCCTCTGTGAGACTCGAACACAAAACCATTGATCATCATCAGCAGTAGATTTCAACAGAGCTCCCCAGGACCATGTGGGTTATGTTTAGGGATAGAATTAGGTTAAAGTCAGGGTTGTAATCAATCATTTACGGTTAGGTTAATTATGTTACGTTGAGGGTGAAAGGCTAGGTCTAGGGAAACAGGATTTTATATAGGGGTCCCAACAAACATTGTAAAGTGAATGTGTGTTTCTGTGTATTGGTTTGTTTGTGTGTGTATGCACTTGTATCAAGGTAATCCCCTGAGCTTTCCGATGATTATCGTCATAGCAACAGAGTGACTCTAATTCTGTTGCTGAGAGCTTTTTTGGAATATGAAGACCTAGCAACATGACGGCCTGATAGGAACATGATGACCTAACAACATGACGGCCTGATAGGAACATGATGACCTAACAACATGACGGTCTGATAGGAACATGATGACCTAACAACATGACGGTCTGGTAGGAACATGATGACCTAACAACATGACGGTCTGGTAGGAACATGATGACCTAACAACATGACGGTCTAGTAGGAAAATGATGACCTAACAACATGACGGTCTGGTAGGAAAATGATGACATAACAACATGACGGTCTGGTAGGAACATGATGGCCTAACAACATGACGGTCAGGTAGGAACATGATGACCTAACAACATGACGGCCTGATAGGAACATGATGACCTAACAACATGACGGTCTGGTAGGAACATGATGACCTAACAACATGACGGTCTGGTAGGAACATGATGACCTAACAACATGACGGCTGGTAGGAACATGATGACCTAACAACATGATGGTCTGGTAGGAACATGATGGTCTGGTAGGAACATGATGATCTGGTAGGAACATGATGGTCTGATAGGAACATGATGGTCTGGTAGGAACATGATGACCTAACAACATGATGGTCTGGTAGGAACATGATGGTCTGATAGGAACATGATGGTCTGGTAGGAACACGATGGTCTGGTAGGAACATGATGACCTAACAACATGATGGTCTGGTAGGAACATGATGGTCTGGTAGGAACATGATGGTCTGGTAGGAACATGATGGTCTGATAGGAACATGATGGTCTGGTAGGAACATGAAGGTCTGATAGGAACATGATGGTCTGGTAGGACCCATGGACATTTTGAAAGTGAATGATTTTTATTAAATGGGAAATGTATCGTCATGAAATGACATAGTACACAATTTTGAGAGACCTGTTTTGGTCACTTTTACAAGCAGTGGCCGGAATTTTTGCGGAATGAATCTTTAACACTAATGATGAATTAACAACATGACGGGCTGGTAGGAATGTGATAACCTAACAACATGACGGTCTGAGGGAACATGATGACCTAATAACATGATAGTTCCTGTTAAAAGTTAATGTCAACAGGCTAGAGTATCCTTTATTTTAGTACAGGACCACTTTGAGGTCTGTTTCACAAAGCCCTGCAAAAGTAAAAATATGAAAAATACAATCAACAACACAATATTAAAACAAATAATGAACATCACATAAAACACTTCACAGTCATTAGAAACAAACACATTCATTTTAGAGAGCCCCTCTGAATTGCCCTTGAGGCAGAATATCCTCGTATTAGAGAAACTTGGAGATTTTTTCCAGATTTGATAGCAGTTTTCCAATAGTTTAAATTAAATTAAGATATGCAACTAGACACTAATTATTTAAGTTAATTAAGTTAAGACAAAGCCGGCATAGCACAAAAAACATTGTTTTGAACTAAAATATTTAAGTTTGAAACTAAACTTGTTGGATTGAGACTGACCACTATTTTCCCCATATAGTTCACTACTTTAGACCAGGACCCTATTGAGATATGACACCCTATTCCCTATATAGTACACTACTTTAGACCAGAACAGTGTAGATTAAGGGAGATTGGACTTCAGGTTCTACAGTTAAGAGATTGGAATGAAGGTGGTTATAGTGGTGGTATTGTTGTGGAAAACTTTAAGCTGTTTACGTAACAAGGGTGATGTTCAATTACTAAGAAGAGAACGTTGATGTTTTACTGAAATTAAATGTCCCTCTCTCTCCCCTCCTGGGACCCTGACCTCCCCCTCTCTCTCCTCCTGGGACCCTGACCTCCCTCTCTCTCTCCCCTCCTGGGACCCTGACCTCCCCCTCTCTCTCCTCCTGGGACCCTGACCTCCCTCTCTCTCTCCCATCCTGGGACCCTGACCTCCCCCTCTTTCTTCTCCTGGGGCCCTGACCTCCCCTCTCTCTCCCTTCCTGGGACCCTGGGACCCTGACCTCCCCCTCTCCCTCCCTTCCTGGGACTCTGACCTCCCTCTCTCTCTCCCATCCTGGGACCCTGACCTCCCCTCTCTCTCCCATCCTGGGACCCTGACCTCCCCCTCTCCCTCCCTTCCTGGGACCCTGGCCTCGCTCTCTCTCCCTTCCTGGGACCCTGACCTCCCCCTCTCTCTCCCTACCTGGGACCCTGACCTCCCACTCTCTCTCCTTTCCTGGGACCCTGACCTCCCTCTCACTCCCTACCTGGGACCCTGACCTCCTCCTCTCTCTCCTTTCCTGGGACCCTGACCTCCCTCTCTCTCCCTTCCTGGGACCCTGACCTCCTTCTCTCTCCCTTCCTGGGACCCTGACCTCCTCTCTCCCTTCCTTAGACCTTGACCTCCTCCTTGTTTGCTCTGTCTCTCCCTCCTCTCTTTCTCCCCCCTCCCCTATTTCTATATATTTTTAGAGTCGTTTTCTAGGCTTCACCTCCTACTCTATAAAAGATTCACCTCCTACTCTATAAAATATGTACTCAAGACTAAGGAGTCTCAATTTGCCATCAGGTAAACCTGAATCAACAGTATGACTTATTTCAATTTGAATTAACATTTACATCAAATCTGACTTACTTCAACTTGAGTCAACAACAACCTTAAGGTTGAATTAGTTAACTTGACCTAACATTTTGTGTTCTCCATTTATGTTTCCTCGTGGCTAGAACTCCTATACCTAATCTAGGGTCACTATGGCTACTGGGCGTATTTACAGTGAAGTAGGAGAGGCCAATTTCAGGCCAGTATATATTCTTTCCTTTGAGCCAAACTGTTCCTCTTTCATTTCCCTCTCCAGAGAGGTTGACACGAGCGGTGTCAACGTGTTTTAACTTTCAGCGGAACATTCTAGCAGTGGGAGTCTATAGGCAGGTTCGGCCCCGGGGTCTGTCAGGATCATGCAGTGCTTCACAGGTAATACTGGATCTTCTACGACTGGTTTGATAAATGCTAGCCGTCTAGATTTCACCTCTGTTGGAGAGGAGAAAACAGAACCACAATGAATGAAACAGACAAATTATCTACTTGATTAAGGAAAATCCTGCTTCATAAATAATTGTTTTGTGCATTTATTCTGAAACGTGAAATCCAGATAGTTTAGAAAAACTGGTCCCAGTTGGTATAACTACCAGGCAAAAAAAACTATTGTAATGAAAATGGGAGCAATAGAAATCTTGTGTCATAGCAAAGTATTTCCATTGATGTTACCTCACTTTTGTCAGAGTGGTCTGCACGTCTCTTTCTACCCTCTCTAATCCCTCCCTCTCTCTCTCTAAACCCTCCCTCTCCTACTCTACCACTTTTGAAACCCTCTCTTCACCCCTCTCCAATCCCTCCCTCTCTCTACCCCTCTATGAACCCTTTCTCTAACCCTCTATAAACCCTCCCTCTACCCCTCTATAAACCCTCTCTCTATCCCTCTATAAACCCTCCCTCTACCCCTCTATAAACCCTCTCTCTATCCCTCTATAAACCCTCTTTCTACCCCCTATAAACCCCCCATCTACCCCTCTATAAACCCTCTCTCTACCCCTCTATAAACCCTCTCTCTAACCTTCTATAAACCCACCTTCTACCCCTCTATAAACCCTCCCTCTACCCCTCCATAAACCCTCCCTCTACCCCTCTATAAACCCTCCCTCTACCCCTCTATAAACCCTCTCTCTAACCCTCTATAAACCCTCTCTACCCCTTTATAAACCCTCTCTCTACCCCAATTTACACCCTCTTTCTACCCCTCGTTAAACCCCTTTCTACCCCACTTTACACCCTCTTTCTACCCCCCTTTAAACCCTCTCTCTACCCCTCTATAAACCCTCTCTCTATCCCTCTATAAACCCTCTTTCTACCCCTCTATAAACCCCCCATCTACCCCTCTATAAACCCTCCCTCTACCCCTCTATAAACCCTCCCTCTACCCCTCTATAAACCCTCCCTCTACCCCTCTATAAACCCTCTCTCTAACCCTCTATAAACCCTCTCTACCCCTTTATAAACCCTCTCTCTACACCTCTATAAACCCGCTTACTTTCTAGGCCTCCCAGGTCTGTGGATGGAGTGATTGAAGTAGGAGAGGTGGGTGGACTGCCGGTCGGAGACATGGAGAACGGAGACAGGGATGACACCACCTCAGGCCACCCAGGACACATGGTAGGGTCTGTCTGTCTGCCGGTCTATGTCTGTCAGTCTGTCTCTTTCCCAGTCTATGTCTATCTGTCAGTCTGTCTGCCAGTCTATGTATGTCTGTCAATCTGTCTGTCTTCCAGTCTATGTATGTCTGTTAGTCTGTCTGCCAGTCTATGTATGTTTGTCAGTCATTTTATGTCAGTCAGTTTATATATGTCTGTCAGTAAGTCTGTGTCTGTCTATATCAGTCTGTCAGTAAGTCTGTGTCTGTCTATATCAGTCTGTCATTTTATGCCATGTGTTTTGTCTGGGTGTCTGTTTCTTATATATTGTGTGTTTGTTGGGTTTGAGTAAATGTGTAAGGTGTTTCTGTGTCTACAGGATTCTCTCCTGTGTGACTCCCTACATGGATCGATGCACGACAGAGACAACAGCCCCATGATGAGAGCAGGTACCCCTGACAGCCAGTCATTATTGACAGGGGAAACGTAGTGATCAGTGTGTAAGGTGTGTGTGTTGTCTGACTAGTATTCCGGAGCCCGGTGTGTAAGGTGTGTGTGTTGTCTGACTAGTATTCCGGAGCCCGGTGTGTAAGGTGTGTGTGTTGTCTGACTAGTATTCCGGAGCCCGGTGTGTAAGGTGTCTGTGTTGTCTGACTAGTATTCCGGAGCCCGGTGTGTAAGGTGTGTGTGTTGTCTGACTAGTATTCCGGAGCCCGGTGTGTAAGGTGTACAGGTTCCAGACAGAGTCGAGTCGCTGGATGCTGGTGAGGGAACAGATGAGCGACAGCCCTCTGACCTCCAGCCTGCCCAAGCAGCTTCTTTCCTGTTACATTCAGGAGGACAGGAGGAGGTGAGACTGGATCACCATCACGGCTCTAACCGTCTCCGGTACCGTTATATACCCATTCAAACATGGCCATTTTGGTGCATGCCGTTCCTAGTTGCAGGACTTGAGACACTCTCAGTTCTTCTTTGCTTTAATTTAAACTCAGTTTGAGAATAAAATTTGATAACATTAATAGAGAAGTAGAAATACATCCTTTTTTGTCCATTTCTCTCTTGTGACTTTTTTCTTTCTCTTTTTATATTGCTCCATGTATCATCAGGATCCAGGAGCTTCGTGACCTGGGTGACCTGTCACCCCACTGGGAGGTGCTAAGGAGTGATGTCATTGCCCACTATAGTCACCTGATCAGCACCTACAAGGAAACACTCACGGAACTCAACAAACTGACAGGTGAGAAAACGTCAGGAGGTTAAAAGGTCAGGAGGTTAAGATGTCAGGAGGTTAAAACCTCCGGAGGTTAAGAGGTCAGGAGGCTAAATGGTCAGGAGGTTAAGACGTCAGGAGGTTAAAACGTTAGGAGGTTAAAACGTCAGGAGGTTAAAACGTCAGGAGGTAGAAATGTCAGGAGGTAAAAACGTTAGGAGGTAGAAACGTCAGGAGGTAGAAACGTCAGGAGGTTAAAACTTCAGGAGGTCAAAACTTCAGGAGGTTGAAACGTCAGGAGGTAGAAACATTAGGAGGTAGAAACATCAGGTGGCTGGTAACCTTTATTCTGTAGAGAGGGAACGAAGTAATTGTGGAACAGAAAAAGTAGAACTGAATCAACACACTTTGATTTCCCGTTGCTTGATACCATAGTAAGTCATTTCTAGTAATTTCCTAGTGATGCTCAGACTTTCTTGATGGAGTTTGATCACTTTGATAAACACAGGAATATAAAAAGAATTTCCAATTTGTGAATTATCACTGTCTTTCTGTTCCAGGGTCGTTGGCCTCCTTCAAGGCCAGCTGTCATAAGACTGACCGCCATCTGGAGTTCATACCTGTCAACCTCCACTCACAGAGGATGCAGGTTACCTGCCCTCGAGGAACAGGTACATGGGGGTGTTTCCTACCCTGAGGAAGATAAGTGCAACAAAACACACCTTGACTCTCACCTTTGCTCTCCATCTCTCTCTCTCTCTCTCTCTCTCTCTCTCTGTCTCTCCCTCTCTCTCTCTCTCTCCCTCTCTCTCTCTCTCTCCCTCTCTCACTCTGTCTCTCCCTCTCTCTCTCTGTCTCCCTCTCTCTCTCTCCCTCTCTCTCTCTCTCTCTCTCTCCCTCTCTGTCTCCCTCTCTCTCTCCCTCTCTCTCTCTTTCTCTCCCTCTCTGTCTCTCTCTCTTCCCACTAGCTTGTTATGATGTGCTGACAGTAGGAGCCCCTTCTGATCATTACCAGGGGTTCAAACATGGTGGTCTGCAGAGATTACTCAACAAACCAGACTCTGACAAGAAGAGGTGTGTGTCCGTCCTGTACATGTGTGTGTCCGTCCTGTACGTGTGTGTGTCTGTCCTGTACATGTGTGTGTGTGCGTCCTGTACATGTGTGTGTGTCTGTCCTGTACATTTGTGTGTGTCCGTCCAGTATTTGTGTGTATACGTTGAAGGTGTGTATATATTTGATTAATCCCTTCCCGATGGTTGAGTTTAGACCTTTTCTATGAAGATTATTATTCCCTAGAGATTAACGTTTGTAGAAGCTTTGTGAAGCTGAACCATTTTTCAATCTTGTCTATTTTTTTTCTGTTATTACCTATGTCGTTCCCTCTGTCTTTTTCATTCTGTCCTTTCTCCATCTCCCCCCTCTCTCTTCTCAAGTAGCAGTTCTGTGTATCGCTCCATCTGCTATTCTTCAGATCAGAGCTTCAGAGCCAGGGAGATCCTGAGCTGTGTAGCCCAGCTTCAGCCTCTCATATCTGGGCTAGCCGAGGAGCTGCTACAGGCGGCGCTAGATGTCAGCTTCCAAAGACTACAGGAGACTCTAACCAGACTAGTACACCGGGTGAGACACGCACACATGCATGCACACACACAGACACACACACCAACATACACATGCTCACCCAGACACACACACAGTACAGGAACGTGGGTAACTAGGAAGTACAGTGATTTTGGCTGTGGTGCAGGGTCTGCTGGCAATACATCCTTATTGTTTTCTCACGTATGTGTTCGGGGCGTTTTACCACCACATACTAAACCAAACAATGTTGTGGTTCCTGTATCGCGTCGAGATCCATGTGTCCAGAATTTAAAAGAAAGAAGAACATACACACTAACTGGTAGTCCTGTGGTCAATAGTCTGAATCATCCCCTCTGACTGTTGAATCCTGGGGTCAATAGTCTGAATCATCCCCTCTGACTGTTGAACTCTGGGGTCAATAGTCTGAATCATCCCTTCTGACTGGGTCTCCGGAGGTACACCTCCATAGTCTGAGTTTGTTTAATGTTCTCTTTAGAGTCATTGAGTTCAGGAGTGGAGGCATTTCACCCAGCCAATCCTTCACCTCTTTACCAAAACAGTGGTGGGCTGGTATACACAGACACTAAATGTTCCTGTACAGACTCAAAGTATTCCAATGCAACGGTGCCAATGAAAAGGCTCAGATTCTTTGTTTCAATCGTCAGCTGTGTGGGGCTTCTGACACTGCCGTTTCCCCCTGTGCAGACAGACCAGATGGTTCATGCTCTAAAAGAGGAGTTGATAAAGAGCGCCCTACTGGCCCTGCACAAGGCAAGGCCCGCCTACCTCCTCAGCGATGAACACGCCCACAACCCCCAAGGCAACGGGCCGGGTCACCAGCCCCCGCCGACCAATCAGGATGGGTTATATTCGTCACTGCGCCACCAGGACTCCCTACCTCAACACTCAACATACAATGAGGATGAGTGGGTGAGAGACTGAGCGGGGGTTCTGCTATACAGGGTTCAAAGGTACCAGCCTGACATTGTGTGTGTATGTGTGTGTGTATGTGTGTAGGACCGGGTCTGGGCCAATGTTTCTATGAGTCTGAACTGCATTATTGCCATGGTGGACCGGCTGAAACAGAAAGAGAACAGGAAACAGGAAGTGAAGTCACAGACACAGAATGATGATCTATTCACCCCCACGGGTAAGTCTGATCTTATTTAACATCAGTGTGTAACTTTATTCATGGAGGGTCTTGGTTCCTGGGGAGTCTAGGTTCCTGGGGAGTCTTGGTTCCTGGGGAGTCTTGGTTCCTGGGGGGTCTTGGTTCCTGGGGAGTCTTGGTTCCTGGGGAGTCTTGGTTCCTGGGGGGTCTTGGTTCCTGGGGGGTCTTCCGCATTTTACGTCTCCCTTGTACTTCACTGATTAAGCCCTCACCTGGTTGTCTAGCCCTCACCTGGTTGTCTAGGCATCACATGGTAGTCCAATAACGTCCTGTGTTCTCCTCCCAGACCCCTCCCCCTCTCCATGGCACGATCACCTGTTTCCCCTGGTGGTCACGCTGAAGGAGTGTGTGTGTGAGGCTGTGGACCGGGCCCGCAGTGCCATGACGTTCATTCTCCTGCAGGGGGCAGCAAAACAGGTCGCTCAGGGCCTGGCCGTGATGCACAGACGAGACGCCGTCTTCAGCCAGGCGGTAAGTAGGGCTGTGTGACTGCTGTGTGACTGCTGTGTGTCATTGTGTTGCTGCTGTGTGACTGCTGCGTGACTGTGTGTTGTTGCTGCGTGACTGCTGTGTGTCATTGTGTGACTGCTGTGTGACTGCTGTGTGTCATTGTGTGACTGCTGTGTGACTGCTGTGTGACTG
>JACXGK010013105.1:0-13397 GCA_016801125.1 Novumbra hubbsi
GCCCGGTCCCCTCTGTCCAGGTGGCTCCCGCCCGGTCCCCTCTGTCCAGGTGGCTCCCGCCCGGTCCCCTCTGTCCAGGTGGCTCCCGCCCGGTCCCCTCTGTCCAGGTGGCTCCCGCCCGGTCCCCTCTGTCCAGGTGGCTCCCGCCCGGTCCCCTCTGTCCAGGTGGCTCCCGCCCGGTCCCCTCTGTCCAGGTGGCCCCCGCCCGGTCCCCTCTGTCCAGGTGGCTCCCGCCGGGTCCCCGCTGTCCTGATCTTAAGCAAAGTGACCTAGCACCATAACATATTTGAGCATTTCTAAATTCTATGTATTTTGATTTTGGAAGCGTTTTATGTTGGATATGTGGTGGGGCTACAATGTATCTACAATTATTGTTTTAGCACGGCTACTGTTTGTGATTGGTGTTTTCAAACACTTGCGCAGGGAAGAGAGGGTGTGGCTTCATCAAAACAATGCTGTCCTCCAAGGCACATACAATGACCGCTCGCGCGAAGGAAAGTTGGCAATTAAAATTATCGGAATGAATCGTTCTAAAAGAAGCAGTTATTATTCACTGGCAGAAAAACGACTTATTTACGTAACCCGTTTTTATTTAAATTGATGGACTATGCAAATACTTATGACATCCTGCTAGCCTTACAACACAACAACGTAGCCAAGGCAGTAAGTTGCTTTTCAACTAGCTTGTAGTGCAGCTAACGTAACGTAAGTTGGCGGTCAGTTAGCTTGAGTACAAGTTGTTCGTCGATATCAATGTCTTTTTGTAGCGACTTCATCTGTCAAACCTGAAAACGACGGCGCCTGAACTACTGTTGGCTAAGCTAACATCTCATCAGTAAAATAACCTCAGTCGTTGCATCTCCCACCTACGGTGTTGAGACCAAAGTAAGCTAACTGGTTACTATAGCTATCTTACATTCGCTAACTTGTTTTTACTGAACTAAATATTTATGTGCTTCTGTTATGCATGTACAGTACCTATTGATGAGGGCGTATTATATTTGATTAATATGATTGAAAAGTTAGATTTTGTGTTGGGCATGTTTTGCAACAATCGCTGTAACTATTTGACAGTGCGGTGGAAGTCTTACCATAGCTATAACGGCTAGCTAATCCACTGCGCTAGACCATATTTTGCCCGTTAACTGTATGCAATGCCTTTGTATTTTTCCAAGCTACACGCATTAGCACCAATTGATTAAGCATGCAATGTGAAGTCAAATGGATAAGTTAAGCGTTTACTTGCTAGATTTATTGATACGCGAGACACCTGTTCCCTCTTATTTAGCTAGCCTACTCGTCCTTTGTTGTTGCTTTGTTTCTTTCTGAGCACATGGCCTGCCTTGTTTTTGTTTCAGTTAGCTACAGCGCCCCCTGTTAACAACTGGGTAATCTCAAATAGTCCAATATTTTCACTTTGCAAATTTAAGTTGGATGCACTTTTTTCCAATAACATTAGCTACATATTAAATCAAGACCCCAGGCCAGGTTATAGTACATATATTACATAATACATTTTAAATCAACCGAGGTTTTCCTTAACTGGTTATCTGAGCGTGGTTAGCTATTGGTATTTTATCTTCACTGCAGGCTACAGACAATCAGAGGCTATAAGACACAAGTGCCTCCTGCACCGCTGGTCCCCTCTTCCAGAGTGTGACTTGTCGGTCCCCACGACGTCACCAATGCGACCATGGGAAATAGCAGTGAATAGGCGGCCACCAGCAGCCCCCTTGAACCAGAGAAGGTTCTTAGGAGAGCCCTGCAACACCCCAGTGCACCTCAGGAGAAGGTGAGTACTGCCACTCCCATTGACCTGACTGGGTTCCATTATGGGTCACCAGAACCTTGGGGTCTACTACAATGCCTAGACATCTTGTGTGTTGTATTCAGTGGCCAACTGTTGAGTAGTGTTTAGCAAATATTAATCTGGTAACACCAATGGGCACAAAGGTTGCGTGGCTTTTTGATGGCAGATCTGTTAGATTATTACAAAATTGTTGCCATTTTTTATTACTGTTTGAATAATGTTTTTGGACTTTAAATAAGATGAAATGAAAATATATGCCACATGAAAAAACATTATGGTAATCAGCATTGCGTTAACAACACTTATAATATAATATTATATATATATTTTATAAACTTATTATATTTCAGTGTATTTGTAATCAACAAGTGTTTGTTTATTTTTTCAATTGAGAGAGACCATTGCATTTAATGTACATGTTTCATTGAAATGATTTAATACTTTTTTGTCATGGAATCTTTTTAAATTGAGGTTTCGTAGACATTATCATAGCAACTTATTTTGTAGTGGAGTATCATTTGGGAGAAATTTAGTATTGAAGGGAACCCTTCATTTAAAAGGTAGTTCTAAATTCAACCAACCATTTTTTGGCAGAAAGTCTTGTTCATCTGATCAAATCTGTCTAGTCACAGGTGATTTCAGAAAAACAATATGCTGGGGGGGGAAAGATCTGTGCTTTTATCAGTTGCCAGCATCATTGCTAATGAATTGGTTTTGTGAAGCATCACTCCTTTTGACCCCATACATGTGCAAAGAGGCTGGTTAATACCAAAAAGCTGTGTGGTACAAAAATGTACTAACTAACCTCCAGATTTGTAATTGTGCGGGTTTTCTGGAATCATCTGCAACTGGACAATTACACACTTATTACCCGCAAATCCAAAATGATCACCAATATTGTTGAAAAATAGTAAAACCAACAACAGCCTTTTCCATGAACCTACCCAGATGTAAACAGCTTCTGATTTATTGAATTATAAACCACTGGTGTTCCACATGTGAATTATAAACAACTGGTGTTCCACATGTGAATTATAAACGACTGGTGTTCCACATGTGCCAACCTCCCACAGGCCTGGTTTGACAACCATGTGGGCTTTACCTTTGACATCTGTTTGAAACAGTTCACAGTTCTTGTTCATTCAGGGAAGGCTTGATGTTTCTATACGCCTTCAACCCCCCACACGCCATTGTTTCCTCTCTCTTTTGAGTCCGTCATGACATCAAGGCCCCCCTCACATTTCCACTTACCAATCACTAGTGATATTTCTGAATATAAAGAAATCCACGAACAACCGTCCATATCCTAAACAGATGATGTGTTTGATCTTCCAGCCCGCCAGTGCGACGGCAGTGGGGCAGACGAGACCGGCCAGTAGTACTGCACAACGGCCTGGTCCAGGATGAGAACTTCCACTACACGCTCTTCACCCAGCAGCAGCAGCATCAGGTTCCTTTAGATGAGGCCAGACAGTACAGCCACACCAGCGCTCCGTCACGCATGCTTCACCCATCCCAGCATCCACACGGCCCCATCATGGTGGATCTACACGACCAGGTACGCATGCCCACGCGCTCTGTCCCGTCTGCCCGGGGCCCCTCGCTTAGGAGACTTCTGTACCGGCGGCTCTTCGGCTCACGTGAATTTGATTCGTTGCCGTTGGCCTGGGAACGCGTCTGTGTGCGCTGGAATAAGCGGGCCTGGTTGAGTGAGCCGTGTGATACAATGCAGAAGACGTGAGGTGGTGTTTGGAGCTAAACCCTGCCTGGGTAGACTGATTTCCTGGAAATGCTTTTAGGCCTATATTGAGCGACAGATGTAGACTACTATGTTACATCATAGAAATTGGAGCAATTCCTATTGGAAAGTGTTACAGGGTTTGTCCACTGGGGTTTTGTTTTATATATTTTTAATGCTTCGCAATCAAAAATACTATATATTTGATACTGTCTAAAACTTTAACAGCCCCTGTGTTCACTGTAAATTTTATTTTTGGAGATACAAATACATTCTTACATTTCTCCTCAAGACTACTTTTTAACTTTGGCGAACCAAATTTGAAGGAACATTGGAATGTAGTCTTAAGTATGCTTAAATGTATGTTATCTAATATGTTGGGGTTAATTACGCTTTTTTATTTACATATCTATCGTAGTTAACTGAGTTATAGTACGCTTGACATTTTTCTAAGTAATTTCAGATTAAGATGTGTTATTGACTGTCACTGTACATGTGGCTGGGTTTGCGTTGTTCCCATGTACCTGATAACATTTGTATCTTTGTATCTTTTTTTAAAGTAGCAGTTTGTAGTTAATTAGCTGAAACACTGCTTTCCATCTATTTTTTCCTTCCCAAGATGCACCAGGGATCTGTTCCAATATCTTACACTGTTACCACGGTCACAACACACGGATTCCCCATCCACACCGGGCAGCCTCTCCCAGGGTGCAACAGTCAGCAGCTCCCAGCATGCTCGGTAATGTTCAGCGGACAGCTCTCTCTGCTCTGCTGCCTTCCTCCTCCTGTGAGTTTGAAAAGGAAGAGCTGGAATGTCAGTGACGTCCATGTAGCAACTTCATACCACTGTCAACACAGTTACCACACCTAAAAAACACCCCATACCACTGTCAACATATAGCTAGAACACCTCAAAACACCCCATACCAATGTCAACATAAAGCTAGAACACCTCAAAACACCCCATACCAATGTCAACATAAAGCTAGAATACCTCAAAACACCCCATACCAATGTCAACATAAAGCTAGAATACCTCAAAACACCCCCTACCAATGTCAATGCAGTTGAAATACCGCAAAACACCCCCTACCACTGTCAATGCAGTTACAACATTTCAAAACACCCTATTCAATTGCTAATGCAGTTTGAACACCTCAAAACACACCTTACCACAGTCAATGCAGTTACAACACTTCCTCAAACACCCCATACCACTGTCAATGGACTGCTAATTATGCTACATTACTCCATTTTATTAATAGACCATACCACTACCAACATATCACTATCATTACCAACATTCCATCAGTTATTGGTTAAAACTATGCAAAAGAAGCCATTACATTGTGAACTTGGCGTGTGTAGCACGATCTATCAAACCGGCACTAAATGAACGGCAGAGACTCCATGTGGCAAGTTAGAAGATCTATGGAAGGACAAGTGACGGCACCAGGCCCGGTTGATTACTGTAGCTAATGTTGTGAAGAGAAATGGGATGGTAAATCACAACCCACGCTCCTTGGCCTACAAGCCACTTGCTGTCTGTTTATCTGTGGTAGAAACCCTACCAACACTCGTATAACACCTCTCGATTGATTCGTTCTTACACTGTCTCGCGGCACAATCCTTGCTTATACTTCTCTAGTTTGTGTAGTTTCGACGGGCCATGTTATTTCAGTGGTAATGTCCGTTGACTACTATCATTTTGTATTTTCTTTCTGACTTTTGGTGCTCCAGAGACGTTCCTCCGAGTGGCTCCGCCAGTCTCATTACCATACAGTTAGCCACACCAAATGATATTCTTTTTAAATATTGGCGGCTACTGATTCTATTTCTATGTGGTGGCTTTATTTTTAATATTCTGTGTTTGTGTGCCTGTCCCCTCTCTCTCTCTTCCAGCTCATCCAAGCGTGTACAATGCAGCATTTGCCAGTGTCTTACCAAGCCTTCCCACCCCTTATCTCAAGTGAACATTTTCTAGTGCACCCCACCCCCCCTGTACCCCCCCACCAGCCGCCTCACCTTACTCCTCTCGGCCAGTTCCTCCCGCTACAGAGGCAGCACCCACGCATGGTGAGTACCGCTCGCTGGCTGGAACATTAGTCATTGTCCTAAATGGAACCAACACTCCACTGTAGCCGTGATCGTATTGGTGAACTTCACTGGTAACATGTGACTGCAGTTGCTTGGGTGAGAGTGGGTCCTCGGCGAATGAATCAGTTTCAGTGAAACATAAAAATGATTCTGTTGTGTGGCTGGACGGGAATGACCTGGGGCCACACAATGTGATATTATTGTACAAGGTCATAATACGATCATTTTGCTAGTCTTTGTTTTTCCAATAAATTCAATATTGCGATGTGTTTATCTCATCATAGCCACACATTCATTGAATGCATCTTTAGCTATTTAGAAACCTTTCTTATATGCACTTTAGATACAGTAATTAAACAGATGGCAGACTATGTAGAATAATATCAAAGCTAATGCATAGGTGGTAATGTTTGCTCAATTTCTAAACAAACGGTGTGACCTGAGTCTTGGCCAAAACATGACAGATCAGACCCTTCCTGCGGCGCCTGAAAGGTTGCCATGGTGAAGGACACAACATTGTGATTGAGGGACAATTCTTTCTTGAATCTGTAAAAATCCAATAAAATGTGTGTTAGACTGAGGTGCAATGTCTGAAACCACTCTCTGAATGTGCTTGTGTGTGTGTGCGTGTGTGTTTCTGTGACCCGTGCCCGCTAGCCTCTCCAGAGGGTAGAGAATGAAGTGGATCTCCGGGGGGACCAGCACCCATTAGGGACGTTCTCTTACCCTCCCTCCAGCCACCATCACCCACCAGCGATGCCTCCCTCTGTCCCTCTTCAGTATCTCCCCCAGGAGACTCTGCACCAGGAAATGCCCTTCCCAGTGGTAAGGCCTTCAACCGGCGCTACACTAAACTAGTTGTTTAGTTCTATTCACATGGCCAGAAATCTACGAAAGACATATCCGTTAACAACATGAGCTCAGTAGTGGTCACGCAACCATGCTCCTTGCAAAGTGTTGTGTTGCCTGTTTCTATTGTGAGGCGCTGCCAATGTCATGAGGCTTGTCCACAATATGAAGTGTCTCTGTCCTGTCCAGCCATATCCTCACATGTTGCCGCGGCGCGTCAGTGGCCAGAGGTACCGGTTACAGCAGCCCCTGCCACCGCCTCCACCGCCACCTCCCTATTATCCTGGCTTCCTGCCGTACTTCCTGTGAGTGTGGAATGTAGAACAACCATCATTCAAATGTCTTTTCTAATTGAGATGAAGTCAATTGTATTAGAGAGGCGTGTGCCACCGGGTGCGCAGCCAGGAAGGGGGGCGCTGGAGATTCTACCCGGCACTTTATAGCAAGCTGCCAGGCATGGTGTCCGGGTGTGGAAGCCCCTGTGGGTGGACCTCATGGCCGTAGTGGTAACATGCTGGTTGCCCCCCCCAGGTCGATGCTTCCTGTGCCTCCTACTGCTGTGGGTCCAGCCATCAGTCTGGACCTTGATGTGGATGATGTGGAGATGGAGAACTATGAGGTAAGACAACAAGGTTATACACTGTGTGTGTGTGTGTGTGTGTGTGTGTGTGTCTGGTCCTTCATGCTGTGTAATATTGTGATTCTCCTCCAGGCATTACTGAACCTGGCTGAAAGGCTGGGTGAGGCTAAACCCCGCGGGCTAACCAAGGCAGACATTGAGCAGCTTCCATCCTACAGGTTCAACCTTGACAACCATCAATCTGAACAAACGCTGTGAGATCAAGCTCCTCTGCCTTTCTTCTACACCAAGGCTATTGCTTTTCAGTCTGTAGTAAAACGACAACTGTCCTGCCAATCTGGGAAGTGTGTTCCGAACCTAAGGCATTATGCTAACACTTGAATACTGTGTCTTGTGTCCTGCAGGTGTGTTGTGTGTTTTAGCGACTTTGAGTGTAGGCAACTACTTCGGGTATTACCCTGCAACCATGAGTTCCACGCTAAGTGTGTCGACAAATGGTTAAAGGTGAGCTCATGTTGTTCATTGTGACCGTTTCCTCTGTGTCTTCAAAAGCTGTGCGTTACAGAGGGAATAGGGAGCCATTTGGCATGCAGACTTCACCTGACGTTCTCAGTGTGACCTCAGCCAGTAGATGTGAAAGCAGTGGCCACGAGCCAGATCTTAGTGTACATATCCATGTTCCAATTTCTCCATAGTCCCTCTTTCAGGGCAACACAAATATTGGGAGAATTGGCTAGACGGGTGTTTGTAGTTGGCAAACTGGGTTCCGTCGCATCGTTTGGGCAAGCACACAAGCTGCTAATGTCTAGTCGGGATTCTTGGCTTTGTATTTGCCTTTGGAGTCTGCGATTGGTGTCTGTCAACGGGACAACAAAAACTTGAACGAATGAATCAAAAGAGCAAAACCTTAAGTTAATCAAAATAACATTATGGAACATCATTAAAAAGTCGAGCACTGTTAACTTAAAAACCTAATTGCCTGGTTACAGTACCTTGAAACTACATGCATAGTTCCGGAGAAGGTTACTGTGGACCGATTTAGACAAAGGTCTTTGTTATGTGACAAAAGTGCTGTGCTTAAGATCCATGACATGTGTTTCCTCTCATCCTTTTAGACCAATCGCACTTGTCCGATCTGCCGTGCGGATGCATCGGAGGTCCACCGCGAGGTGGAGTGAGTGACTTCCCAGCTCCGAGCTCTTTGATTGGATAGCAGCACAATACTTAAAACCCACAGAGTCCGTCTGCCCCCCCCCCCGGCACCTGCCTTGGGACGCCTGCCTCACACCTAACCCCGACCTCCCTCCCCCCACCATCACTCCTGTCCTGCCCCAACTCCACAAACAAAAAGCAATCTAGGATTGTGTGTGTTAGTGTGTGTGGAGCTCCTCGCGTCAGTCGTACCTCTTACTGTGCTTCTGCTGTGTGCGGCTGATTCTCATGAAAAGCTACTGCCTAGTACAGCCACATGGCCAGACGTTAGTTGTGTGTCCGTCCATCTGGGATAGCCAGCCACCTCCTCTCCGCTCCGCGGACTGCCCCAGTGTTGCAGATTCCAAAGATTTTTACCTACAATGTGTTGTTGTTGTTGGCTTTTACGTTTACAAGGTTTCTCCGTTTTTCTTTTTTTTTTTGTTAGTTTTTTTCCTCGTCGTTTTGGTTAGTTGTTTGTGACGGCATTGGAGTCCGTAACATGTCGTGCGTTTAGCAGACCAATAACAGGATGTTCTAGAAGACCAGGTCGTTCCACTGGCTGGGAGGAGAAGCCTGACTGGCTGACCATTATAGATGCATGTTTGTGTAGGTGACTGATGGGCAAAGTGGCCTATTAATAATGTATGTTTTGCAATAATGTATTGATGATTTCAATAGTTCTATCCCTTTTTGTCGTTTTCTTTTTACGTGGGCTAATGCTATTGTGAAAGTATGACTTGCCGTGGTTAAACTAAGCCTGAGGTTATGCACTCATCTGGCACTGAGAATGACGGACTAATGCGCCGATGCCCACCCATCTGCTTCTCTGGGCTATGACAACTGAATGGACAGATTGACTGGAGAAGGGAGGAGATTATGTGGAGGAGTTGAACTTGTTCTGCTGAACGGGAGGGTCCGTGGATGGGTCCCAGGTGTGAGGGAGAGAGGATGGGAGGGGACAGAGCACTGCCTCTCTCTGAAGTCGTCTGATCTTACTGGGGACCATGGCCATCCTCCTGGATAAACCTGTCTGTGTGAGAGACCGCTGGATCTGGGGCAGCAGCACTAAACTGTTTGCATTGACTGTTTATTCAGACTAGCAATATTTTTAATCGAGCATCGCCACAACATTTAAAGGAAGAAGAAAAAATAAAACTAGCAAACTTTAAAAAAAAAAAAAAATGGAATGCTGGCTTACGCAGAGGGGGCGGGGACTCTGGGAGGGGGGACCTACACCAAGCTCCTCCCAGCACCAAGCTCCTCCCAGCACCAAGCTCCTCCCAGCACCATCCACACTGTCTGCTGCTGGAGGGGTCTGCTGTCCAGAGCCCTTTTCAGAAAGCAATATGTGCAATGAGTGACGGTTTTAAAGTGGACATTTTTCTTCCTGTTTTTGGAAGAACCAGGCTTTTTATTTCTTTGTGAGCCAAATATTCAATATTATATATATACTCTTTCAAGATTTTAGATCTATCTGCCTTCTCAAGACCTTGACAAGCACAAACCTATTATTACTAATCAAAAAAAGTCCTGTGTCATTTCCCCTTGTTTTAAGAGTAGCCAGTTTTTAAATGGTGTTATTTATTGATTTCTATCTTAGTGAAAATGCATTGGAGGTCAGAGGTCAGCACTAACATGGTTCATGTATGGTTAATGGTATGTGTTCAATTCTAATAGCAACTTAACTTAGTCAGGTCTTCGTTGGGCTGCGCTAACTAAACTAATGGTGTTATAAAACATAAAGCATTGTATGCATTGCTTCAGTGTGAAAGAATTGTCTTGTTTTGAAGACAGAAGAATGTTGTAATGGTCACGGGGGACACAAGGCGCTTTGGCACTCTCCCAGCTGCCACCACTGTGCTTTTACAGTGAGGATGAGAACAGGAACAGGTTAAAGAAACCGAGACCAAGGCAGAAGTGTTGTTGGTAGTTATATACTATTGGACTTATTTAGGTGTGTGTTCCAAATGGCACAGTATTTGCTACATAGTGCCTTCCTTTCACCTGGGCCTACATAGGGAATATTGTGCCATTTGGAACTCCTAGCTCTCTGCTTATCTTTGTTCAAACATTCAAAACAATAGTTGTGAGGTATATATATATATATACATATATATATAAATATATATATATAATAAAAAAAAAGAAGTAAAGGCAGGGGTTTTCCTACATGTTTTGTGAGTTGGGGAATTCCTAACCACCCCAATGAGCACTGATAGGCAGTTGTGACTTTTAGGATGGACACTTGCTTTGTGTAAAGGGACCTTGCCATGTTTTCTATAGCGAATGTGAATCTCTTTGTGACGTGTGTGCCACCTTAAAGAAAAAAGCCATCTTAATGAGTTTTAAGTAAACCCACAGCTTTGAGAGTTAATCTGTGTGTACATATCTGTTCACTGGCATATATTGTGAGATTGAAAAAAAATATCACTCAGGGCCTCAGTATATAAGAATAAAGGAAAACGGTCTGTAACGAGGCAGACGCCATGAAAACGGTCTGTAACGAGGCAGACGCCATGAAAACTGTCTGTAACTAGGCAGACACCATAGAAACGGTCTGTTACGGGGCAGACACCATGAAAAGATTGTTGGTGGATTCGAATTTTCTTGGTAGTTTTCCTCAGGCCATGCATATTTTTAATGTAATCAATTCCGGTAATAATACTTGCTGAATTCTTTCTTTTTTTGCCAGAGTAGTGGATATATCCTATAAAGACAGGCATGCTAGTATAAACAGATGAATAAGAGACAGGTTCTGGACAGAGGTTGTGTGTGTGTGTGTGAGTTACAATGTTCTGAGTGTTGTTATTACCAGCCTTTTTAACATTTAGTTTGTGTTCTGGTACTTCACTTCACACTTAGACATGCATACTTACATAGCAATTGTGATTCCATTTTGAAACATGCCATTGGCGCACACTATCCTACCTTAAACCACTTCCAAAACTAACCTAACGGTTTGCATGATATATACATATATATTTAAAAAAAGTAAAATAACCAAGCGTGTATTTTCAGTTACAGATCTAGAGACGGGGTGGACTATTTAAGAGTGCACAATATGCATGCATGTCCTGCCAGGGCCCAACTGGTTTGTAACCAGCGCTACTTGGCTTGGGGTCTGTTCTGATGGTGGGGGTCTGATCTTGCTCAGCTGTTGACTGCCATGTGTTGTCATGCACACATTTGTAATAGAACAGAATGACTACAAGATTTTAAGTTCCGTTTAATTAAAAAACAAATGCTGGTTATAATATTCCTGCTATTTTATTGGCTCAGCGAGTGAACTTAACATGCCTGGAACTTAGTTAACCGAAAGCCATATAATGAAAAGGTGCTAGATCTGTTTTAGGTATGACACTGTCACTAGCTTGCCATGAGGATCTGTTCTACTGTTAGAGCATGTTATTATACTAATACACTTAAAATGATCTGTTACATTTAACAAAAGAAATACATTTAAAAAAAAGTCATACTAATTGTTAAAAATATTGTTTAAATCTGTACCTGCCTATTTTCACTGTATCAATGTAGACTTTAACAACTATATCACCTTTATTCAATTTCAAAAAACATGATTGCTAAGGTTTGGCAGATTTTGTCCACCACATTGTTAATTTCTTTTTTGTCCCAAATACCATAAAACCTCCTGTAAAGTATTAAGTAATTTCAAGCCAAAACACATATACAACAAATGAGAATAGAATCTTGTAGTCTTTCCGTGATCCAATTAGTGAATAATCTCACAGCTTGTGTGGTGAAAAGAAAAAAGAAAAAAAAGTGTGTTCCAATAAGCATCTGAAATAGCTACAATTTCTTTAGGATTTGTGATTTTTTGGGATTGCTCAGTAGATTTTACCACTGATTGTTTTCCGATTATCTGTTGCTGTGGTGGGATAGTGGTCTGTTTACTGTTTCTACTACTCCCTCTGGCCTCTAGGGGGCTCCACCCAACAACAGGCCAAGGGCATGTTCTGTGTTAGAAACGAGATATTTGCTTTGGTACTTGCACATTTACAGTTACCTCATTTTTGCCATGTTTGTATTTGAAAAAAATAATAAAAAAGCTAATATATATTATATATAGGAAATGGTTCTTAATGCTATAATTTTTTCATTCCATTGGAATCATATTGTTTGTAGCATTTAACATATAGTTATAGTGTATGTATTATATAAACATCTGTATACCGATGGAAATTTCTAAGATTTGTACTTTTTTTAAATGAAAGTTGCTAGTTCTGCTTTACCGAGTAGTGCAATCATATTTTTTTTAATCGTTGTGGCTGATTTGAGAGGGTTGTTCACTAATAAATGTATGATGTATACCAATATTACAACCGTTCTTTGCCTGTTTCACTACAGTCATCAGCTGACTTGTTTGTCCCAGTTTAAGTCAATCTTGTTAATATCTACCTCACGATTCTACACACAATACTGTATTTATTGACCTGCTGATAACTTGAACTTGGAAATACACAGCTCAAAAAAATTACGAGAACACGTAGTCACAGTATAACACCAAGTCAATCAAACTTCCGGGATATCAATGTCACCTGTTTTGGTGCAAATGAAAGTGACAACCCTCAAAAAGGGAATGGTTTTGCAGGCGGTGGCAACACAATCACTGTCCTTCCTGACCGATTAATCTCTATTTTAGCATTTTACTGGTGTCCTTGTCACTACTGGTACCCATATGTGCCATTTTAAGGTTTGTTGTGTCTACCAGTACAGCCTCAAGAGTATGGAGAAGCTACTTGGAAACAGTCCATTACACGAGGAGAGCAATACAGGGCTGAGAAGGGCATCAACCCAGCAACAGGACCAGTATCTGCTCCTTTGTGCATGGAGGAGCACTGCCAGAGCCTTACAAAATGACCTCCAGTATTGGTGTTTATTTACTGACCATGAGGGCCAGACATCCTCTAGTGCAGGGGTGTCAAACCGGTTCCTCGGAGGGCCGTGTGTCTGCAGGTTTTAGTTTTTTCCTGTAAATTGGTTCCCAGTTCAGACCTAAACAACCAGGTGAGGGTAGACCTAACCAATTAGTGACCTAATTAATCAATCTAGAACAAGGTGACAGCGAAAACCTGCAGACACTCGGCCCTCCGTGGATCCGGTTTGACACC
>JACXGK010013106.1:0-13397 GCA_016801125.1 Novumbra hubbsi
TCAGGAGAGTGTGTCAGGAGTGTGTCATATTTATTCCATACACATGGAGAGTCAGGAGAGTGTGTCAGGAGTGTGTCATATTTATTCCATACACATGGAGAGTCAGGAGAGTGTGTCAGGAGTGTGTCATATTTATTCCATACACATGGAGAGTCAGGAGAGTGTGTCAGGAGTGTGTCATATTTATTCCATACACATGAGGCCTGAGGGAGCGGTGCATGTGTTCCTGCCCATAGGATGCCATGTTTTCTTTCTTTAGTTGACATGTAGAAGTTTTGATTTGTTCCCCATTGTCACTTCTTTTCCACAAATACGCCCACAAATGTGTTGAACTTCACAAAAGTGTACTCTTTTAGTAGTACACACTAATACACAAACACTCCCAAATATTTGCACTCTCTTAGTTGCCACAAACTTTCCCACTGCATCTTGTTGGCCTACTGGCCTGGTTCTGGGAGTACGGTTGTTGGCCCATTGGCCTGGATCTATGCCTAGTATTGTTTTTGGACCCTTGGAATGGGTTAGTGCAGCAAATATCAATCACGAATTCAGAGCCTGGGAGACAGCTCCACGGAGATGGGGGAGGATTGCCAGACAGGGGGAGTGGGGGTAAGGGAGCACAGCGATGGTTTGGGAGAAGACGTGGAACAAGGTTGAACTTGCTCAACGAAGGTAATTGCTCGCGCCGAGTTACACTGGACATTTGTGCACACACACTCCCAAACAACGGTGACACACACACACACACGCACATACATCTCCACACACGTATGAGGGAGCATGAAAGGTAAGAGGCCCATGTGTTCAACAGCTCAAAATGCGGATGAATATCAATTCACGATCTTATCAAGGTGCGTCAGACCACACTGGCCTGACGACAGCCCTATTTAATTCCATTCTCAAAGCCTCTGAAAGTGTCAGGATTAGGAACGTGTGTTCAAGCAGGGATAGGCCCAGATGTTAGGCCGATAGGAATCTTATTGTTGTGGACGTTCCAGGTCCGAGTTGGAGTCAGACTCACAGTGGAATTGCTCGTTGTGTGTCTCCATCAATCTCTGCTCCTTTCTTTTACCATCGGTTTCAAGCCACTCGGTGATGGATGGTTTTTGTATCGTGATACGCCTTTTCATTTATTCTATCGTTCTTCCCCTACTTTCTTTTCTTTTTTTCTTCACATTCTCTCCTCGCGGGTGAAAGGGGGGATTGGAATAAGAGAAATGTTTGTATTGAATGTCTCTCAGGCCACCTCGGTCTGTCATCACCTTTCTATCTTTTCCTTCTGTACGCCCTTTATGCGAGTGTTTCTTTCTTTCTCTCTGTCCCTCTATCCCCTCTATCGGACTGCAATCAGGGGTATTTCTGCACGGCACTCGGTGATAACACAGATCTGTTCAAACTGATTGAACCTCAAGCCTTCATCAGGGGCGAGTCGAGGGTGAGAAGAGGAGGGTGGAAGGGGTGAGTGGAAAGAACTGGTTGTTGGCCTGCAGGGAACTCACCTTAATGTACTCTGACCCTACACACACACACACACACACACACACACGCACACACACAAACGACACACACAACAGACAGAGAGAGACGGACAAACGGTCTGCCAGACAGACACGCCGACCGAATGCAGTGTTTGGAGAAAATGGTTTGTTCTGGAGATTACCGCAAAGGTCAGAGGTCGAGATATCAGATGGGGGCCAGCACTGCAGCACGGGGATAAGGAGCTGAGAAACCACTGAGCGGTCTAACTGCCGCCCACCCCCCCCCGCCAACCCCTGGAAGCAGTGCCACGGCAGGCCGACTGGCTGGCAAGACCCCGGGCCTGGAGGCGAGATTAGCCTGGACACACTGATAGTCGCCCGGATTACACACAAGCAAGCGCCAGGGATTATACCAGCTGGCGTCCACTCACAGTGCAGGCGGAGGATGACTTACTGGACATTGTGTGTTGGGTCACTTGTGGGGATCAGAGTGCCTCTGGTAAAGCTCTGGGGTAACGACAAGCTTGATAATTACCAAGTGCTGAGGGCTGTGAAGGCTTTGTTGTGGGCCAATACTGTATTTGGCTGTTACTGCCACGTTCCTTTTGGATCAGCGGCAGAATGTAACTTCATGGGTACGTGAAGTCCTGATCCTCCCTTAAGGTCCAGATGAGGGCGATGGCATGTTTCCAAACTGGACTGATTTTACGATGTAACCGACCGACCCTGTCTTCCTCTGACCCTTTATCGTCCCTCTATGACCCTGTCTTCCTCTGACCCTTCCATTGTCCCTCTATGACTCCGTCTAACAGGAGTGGGATGCAGGCCGTTCGTTGCTCAATTAAGGGAGTTGAATTCCAGTGCCATAATATAAGGATGTAGAACGATTTTAGGAGCAGGCCTTCTCGAATCGCAAAATTAGATTGTGGAGGGACAGACACAACATCAAGTTTGGTTGGGGCATACTTAGGGGTTACTGGGAACACATGACAGGTGAAATTAGTTTTTTTATAAAAACAATTGTGAAACTATGCTGCTTTTATCTTGCTGATGTAGCAGTTTTTCGTAGCTTTGTCATTCCATTGTAGATGTCCTTGTTTGTGTAGTTCCCTGGTCCTCCACCCATCATCTTGGAGAGTCCTCGAAAACATTGCCTTTGGCTCGAGCTGCGGTTCCCTTAAATGCATGTTCATGTTGTCTACACGGCATCTTTCAGCGATAGTGTCCAGTTTTTTGTGGTCACACAAATTCAACTCAAAGGCAAACGTTTAATGTCGAACAAAATACTGAACAAAAAACGTCCAAGGAACATGTTCTGTATTTCTCTCAGGTTTCAGAGTTTTTCAACAATACTTTTGTCTGCTGTCCATCAAGCAGACGTCCACTGAAGTAAAAGCTTGGTCAGTCCCCACAAGGTCAGACGCTAAGTGCAAGGAGCCCCTCAGTGCTGGGAGCCTCTCAATCAATAAACCCTTACATCTGGAGGGGATTTCTGAACTGCATATTTCTAACCAACTTTCAAACTCGTACATTTTTTATGCCCGCAGACAAGTCCCTGTGGGTTGAATATTTTCCTCTCATTCATAACTGAACATTATTTCCCCACAAGTAATAATAACACATTTGGAAACACTTTATATGTAGACAACAGACAGAGATACAGCCCCAGTTAAATTCAAGTTCAAGTGAATGAGTAAGTGTGTCCAAATCTTTGATTGGTCTGTAATGTGAGTATTTCTTGGTGACGGAGAAGTATACAGTAACCCAGGGTAGGGAAACCCCATGGCTGTGTTGTCGGCTCCTCGTGCTTTTTATACAGAGACCAACCTCTCCTTCATGTTTGCATGAGTGCAAGCAACATCACCTCATCATTTCCAGAAGCGCTGAATTCCTTCCCTTAGTATTCTTTTTCTAACCATTTACACATTCTAAAGTGTTACCGGACATTTCTAAATCGTTCAACCAATCACCCAAATTCTGCATGAATTCATCCACGTTAACAGTGACAGTCCAGGGAAGGTCTGGGGTCATGGATTATGACATTGTGGGGACCCCAGTTAATTATCTCTACCTTACTATGAAATCCTTACACAGGAGATTCTGAGAATATTAATGGCCCAGTCAATTTAAAGAGGTGTTGCCCCATTGTCACTGGTTTATACTGGCAAAATCAGTTGCCTCACAAAAGGTTCCAATTCCGAGCCTAGCTCTGACAGTGAGAGGTTGGGAGGTTAAGCCATTTTGAGGGTTAGCACTTCATCTGAAGGTTTTTTCAATTAAATTGCTTGGAAAAGTGGGCTGGGAGTGGGGGTTGGGTTTGGTGCAAGGCCTGGGCATGGTATGTGTTGACCCAAGCCTTTACTCTGCTTTTAGACTGTATTTGAGCAACAACCTGGTGTGGATTTAAACAAGCAGGCCTCCGAACAAGCCTGAAAAGGTTCATATGTTCAGAGCTATTAAACATATTTCTACAATTTCAAAAAATAATATTGTCAAACATATAAATGTGCTATAATGTTTCATATTACGGTACACTGGTTCTCCACAGTGATGGCAGATATGTTATAACAAAGGTCAGGAAACATTTGCCTTGTTTGTAATGCCGTCTGTAGTTAAGAATGACTACACAATTAATTCAAGTTGCTCTTGGACCGATTCACTAAGAGTTAAACGGTTGATACCACTTTACTGGGAGGACTGTGGGGTCCTTCGTCATTTCCTGGTAGATCTTGTGAGTAAAGACAGTGTTCCTACTCTGTCAATACTTAAACCTGCCTTTCCAGCTTTTCACTCAACCAGAAATAAGCATAGCGTTTACATAGGCATCCTAATATTCACATCAGATTCCATTTGGAGTTGATCTGATTTTTCAGAATTAAAAAATCTAAATTGGATAGCTTGTAGAAATGGAAGGCAGGCTTTTTTAAACACAGCTAACATCATTAAATAAAACATTAACAGATTTTACAAAACCTCTGTTAACACAATTATGTTTTAGCCCCAAACTAGTGCACCAAATTCAGTTAGTCAACTAATCATCAACCTCTGTGAATATTTCAACCAGGTGTTTCAGCTCATGGTTATAAAATTATCTGGGGGGCCTGGGAGGTGCTGTTCAATAATAATTTTGTTTAAGGGCACTAGCACACAGACCGTACTGTATATTTTACTATTGATCACAATAAACTGGAATTAATCCAGTGCGGTGAATTTAAAGTGCTTTTTTCTTTTTTTTCACTAATGCTAAAAAGTTAGTGAAGCTATCCATTGTCATTCCAACAGATCATAAAACAGATCATAAAAATGAATTTAAACTACACTACTAATTGTCACCGCTGATTTTTTTAGGGACATGGTATTGGTAAGATTTTGATGGAGGTTGGAGAGATTTTATGAGGAGAGATTACATCTTTTTAGCTACAGCAAGCAACCTACTCTGTTAAAGCAGTGCATGATTCAGTGTCATCACTCAGTGTTCCTATTCTCAGATTATTTTTAGCTCTAAAATTTAGCTAGAGGCTGAACGCTGAACCACGAATGACAGTTTCTGACCCATATATTATTTTAGGATGAAAACATTGCTAATATCCAATGGAAAAAGGCATCCTTTTTCAAAATATTATGATATTACTTCAATTATATTTAGTATATCCTAAATCAGGATTATCCTTTTCTTTCTTTATTGTTTCTTCCGTGTTTGAAGAAACCTTTGGCAATACCTATCGTGTTTGAGAGGAGATCTCAAGAAATAGATTTGATGACTCAACTTCCCTTTTTGTTCCATCCTGTGTTTTTTCCTTACCATTTTAAAAAAGTAAAAGTGCTAGCACCTGCAAAGGTTTTCTTTTTTCAAATAACCAGGCAGGAAAAAAACGTCTGTGGCTCCTATTACCACACGTCCCCTTCAACCCTGACAGATTCTCTCACATTACAGGCACCATCATTCCACACCAGGTTAGAGTAACAACATTTTTGTGGTGAGTGGTGTATAACAGAAAAACATGACTGTATGTAGTTATCATTCAAAGACACCCGATTAACACAATAAAAGTTATTTTATAAAGCCCTTCTTACATCAGCTGTTGTCCCAAAGTGTTTATACAGACACCCATCTAAGAGCCTCAAAGAGGTCGGGGTGCAATTTTCTTGTTGCTACAAAATAATTATGCACATAGACTAGTTAAAACTCTCAGGTGATGTAAGAACCTAAAAAGAAACATGGCTCAGGTCCTACAAAGATTCAACAGGACCTCAGAAGAATTAGGGGGAGCATTTTATGAAACCAAAAGGATACTTCAGCATAAAAAAATTACATTTATGAGTTGTGACTTAGACAGGGGGGCCGGAGACACTGCAATCCAGAGATAATCCTGGAGAGGGCCAACCAGGCAGGAAACATGAAAATCTTCAGCAGTTATCTATACATTTCATGACCTGTGATGGGCAGAACCCTGTTTTTAGCCAGCAATGGAATTTTGTGAATCTGCGGTAGATCTCATCACAGCCCCTAACTGGAAGAGGGCCAGAGACCAATATTTGGTGTTGAAACATCTTTCTAGATAGTTTTCCCTCTAATAAATATGTTTCGACAAACTAGAAAGATGAGTTCCGCTTTGTTACTTCTGACTGTTTTATCCTAAGAGTGTTATTGCCAATGTGGATTAACATTTTTCTGTACTCTCTACTAACCCTAACCCAATGGGGATTACAATATCTCCGTACTCTCTATACTAGCCCTGACCCAATGTGGATTACAATATCTCTGTACTAATTATACTAGCCCTGACCCAATGTGGATTACAATATCTCCGTACTCTCTATACGAGCCCTGACCCAAAGTGGATTACAATATCTCTCTACAAATTATACTAGCCCTGACCCAAAGTAGATTACAATACCTCTGTAATAATTATACTAGCCATGACCCGATGTGGATTACAAAATCTCTGTACTCTCTATACTTTCCCTGACCCAATGTGGATTACAAAATCTCTACTCTCTATACTAGCCCTGACCCAAAGTGGGTTACAATATGTTTATACTCTCTATACTAACCCTAACCTAATGTGGATTACAATGTCTCTGTACTCTCTATAATAACCCTAACCTAATGTGGACTACAATATCTCTGTGCTCTCTTTGCTTGCCAGTTTCAGAAAGATTGGCCATGATGTTGATGACCCAGCCTACTGGATAAACACAACCCTTGCATGTAAAGAAGTCGCCAGTGACTAGGCTTATCAGGATTTCAGCGCTAATGAAGTGTCTGCTAATCAAACCCCATCAGAGAGAACTCAGGCTCTGATTAGCAGGTAGGCAGCATTTCTTCCAGTAAACATGAGAAAGTTGTTCGGCTGCGAGGATCTTTTAGGGGGAGATAACACTACTCCTACCATTTTGGCCAAGGGACACTGTTTTGTCCTTTTATAAACCCTCTCAGTTTCCCTCCAAACCCAATAAGCATCTCCTTCTGCAATTGTTCTTCTAGTGTTCATGTATTCATGCCGTGTTGTGGTGATTTCTTAGGAAACTAGTAGGACATTGTTTCATTCAGAACATGGTGCTTCACCTCCATTCTAAAAACGGTCTCTTTTCTCCTCTCTTTCCCTCCCTATCAAAGCCTTTGACATTGTTTTATCACCTCCAGACATCAGCACAGGAGACAGATGTTGTTCTGATTAAACACACAGACCTTGCCAAAAGCCCCCGGGCGCCGTATGGACCAAGACGCAACCCACAAGCAGCCGAGTCCGCTAGATTTCCTCATCTACCAATCCGTTTCTCCATGCGATGCAACGTGCCTTCGATGCCGATCTACATTTCCATGGTTTTGTTGCGTATTAGCATGTGAGTGTGTGCGCGCACATAGTTCTAAGAAGCAGGAAACAAAGACTGTTGAATGGTTTCTACTTTAATAAGAATGCACCCTGGCACCCCTTCATTTGCTTCACTTTTACTATCATTTTACAAACTAGATATAAAAGACCATAAATAATGACATAAGTTACATGTACCTAAAATGCTTGACAGAAAACAAAAAAAACATAAAACAAAGAGATGGAAAAAATGTTAGATCAACTTAGCTAGATCATATGGCATCAGAAGGCATAGAATGACAAACATTAACTTGTGTTTTGTTAGGATTTTGTTTTCATATCGTTTCGTCATCGTTAACTAAATGAAAAAGGTATGGTACAGTACATTCTGTTTTCCTTTCCTCCTTCAGATTTCCACGTTACAGGTAGGCCTACTTGACGGACCAAACCTAAGAGCAGAGCACTCAGGTGGACTGGTATTGAGGACGGAGGCATCTGTAGTATTTGAACCATCACATATGATTGAAAAAACATTCCGAAAATATCAATAGGGCTTTAGAAAATAAAAAGTCCTTTGAATAGAACCTGACTGTCATTTGGTGAATATAAAAAAAAGAAACAAGGCCGATGATTGTCCCTTCTCATCACCATCTCCGCGATGAAGTCCTAGTTGACAACATAGGAGCATCACTTTTGAGACTCTCTGCCCCACGCGACGTCCGGAAATATGCTTCAGTTCGGCGTCCTTTTCTATAGTGCGAGAGCCCGTGTCTCTGACTGCCAGCTGTCTTTCTGTCGGTTCAGGAGGAAATCATCCTCATGCTCATCCGCATCCTGGTATCACAGCCAATGCACGTATGGATGTGGATGAGTTCAAAACTTCCAAGCTCTTGAAAGGCTGCTGCTGAGGCAGAATGGCGGAGCAGGTGCCATGGCACACTGAACACTGTTTCTGTCCACACAAACCACGAGTTTCCAAAAAGCAAATCCATAAATCCTCTCAACAGTGGCATAAAACAGACGCGACTACAGATAGCACGTTAAAAAAAAAAATAGACTCTAACAGATGCACACACACCCACACGCGTTCGATCTCCCACACGCACACACATCTGCACAATCCCACGTTCCTTTCCCACACACGACATGCAAACTAAAGAACACGAAAAAAAACAATCTTCAACATTTCATAAAACAAGTACGTCTTCTGCTAGAGCAGGGTCTAATTTATATCACATTCTTTTAATGTTTCTAAGTGTTGCAGAATCATTCATATGGTGTCGTTAAGCTGTTGGTGGTGGCACGTGGAACGGCATGTCCGTTCCGTCCAGTCGGAGTGTCGAACATCAGCGAACATCACGGACACGGTCAAACTGGTTTTTCTTCCATGGAGACTCCAAGGAAAAGAGCAGAAATTGTGTTCATGGGGGGAGTGGGAGGAAACCAGTTGTTGATTGACAGCGGCAGCTGAAGAAGAGACCGGGCGCTGCGTGGTCGAGGGAGGTAGTCGTGGTGGGAGAGACAGGGAAGGAGAGAGAGGTGGATTTTAATGTTTTAATTTCGCTGACAATTTCCGCCTGTCTTAGGCCAACTTCATTCTACCCCTGTCATACACAACGTAAGTGAAGCAAAGCAGTTCCAGTGCATGGAAAATCCTAGTCATGCATAGCTAAACAAAAACATCAGAATTCACCAACCAATACAATGATATCATTGCGTTATTGGCCAAAACAAACAGGAGAAAACCTATTCTTAATTATAGGAACGAATCCGGAGCTGTCAATTTGATCAGCAGCAGACCTGGGTTCAACAATGATTTGATATTTATACAGTTTACCATATCCTGCCTAGAGTGACGGATTAGTTGGGTTCACTGTATGTGCAACTATATTATTGGTTCAATCGTTAGATACAAGCCGACTCAGGATGAGCAAAAGAATTAGACCATTTTGAAATTGTGTTTAAACCCAGGTCTGACCAGCTGTGGCATGCTGCCTGCTGACTCAGAATCTGTATGTGATTAATTGTCCTCATTAACTTGGCTGGGGAGGTACAGGAGTAACTGATCTGAGAACAGGTCATATTGATTGGCTCTACAGCTTCAGGTGCTGGGTTGCTTGTTAATTAACACACCACTCCTGCAGCTCAACACTCAATGAGCTCACAATCTGCAGACTGTAGGATAGTTCTACAGTGCTTGGAATGTACTTAGAATGATGGAGATCAGACTGTTACATAGTTCTAAAGTACTTAGAATGATGCAGATCAGATTGTTACAGTTATAAGGTACTTATAGAATGATGCAGTTTAGTCTTAGATTTCTACAGTCTAGATTATGTTTTAACCTCTCTGAGCTTGATGCGTAATGTTATTCATGTGCATACTATTAGTAGAATTACTATCATGCCTTAAAATGTCACACAATTTGTAATAGCCTTTTGTGCTAAACCCCACTGAGATGAAAATGAGTCTGAGGACCAGCATAACTTCCAACCACTTACCATTGTGGATGATGATAGAATATTGTCCAGCATAGGTTCCCTTGTTCATCTGTGTGTCATAGGTTAAGTTTGTTTTACATATCCATCCAACCCTGCCTAGTGGTACAGAGTTGGGCCAGATAAATCCCATATTCCTTTGCTCTCAGTTCCAAATTTAAGGAGAAATTACACAAAGCGAATCCATGTGGTCCAAACAACTGTCTGTCAAAAACGGAGAGCTCTCCAGAGGGGGTGACGGAAAGACGGATGATCCAAACAAAATGGTGGCTGCGGCAAGGAGGGGATCATGGTGGTTTGGAAGAACAGGGGGATAGGATGCATCTCTTAAGATCAAAGACATTCTGAAGAAAATCTTTGATGTCCTGAGGGCAACTAAACAGCCCAATCTGGGACAAAACAAGACAAGAAGAGAGCAAAAATACAGAACCTCGCAAAGTTAACCCCCTCCCTTCTCCTCTTTCCCTGGCTCAACCTCTCAGACTTCGAACAATGTTTATCTGAAGTTTGGAATTCTCAATGTTGTCGGTTGGCGTTCCAACGGATCCAGCTGAGAAAGACAATGGCGGGTGGAGAGTCACAGAGAACAATTCATAAACAGACTTAACAGAACACAGTTGCAGGAAAAAAATATGCTCCTTGGTTATTCCAAAAAGAAAGTTCCAGAAACACAGTTTTGCCTAGAGGAGTGATCCCATTGGAATTCCTTCCAAACCGTTGAAGGCACTCCAGTTGGCCTCTTGAAAATCTTTCCATCCGTCCGATTCCCAGCGGCGTTTAAACAGAAAAATATCTCGTTCTTCCTAGGGCACGGCCTAAGGTCTGTTAAAAAGTGCCATTTTTTACCCACTTTTCTTCTAGTTTCTTCTTTTAAAAAAATCCAATTTAAAGTGCATGGATGAGGTAAACTATTTTATCGTTCATTTGTCTTTTGATATTGTTTTTAAATTTTCCGTAAGAATTTAAGTTGTTTCCTTCTTGTTCATCAGACAGGAACCATTCTGCCTTGCATCTGTTGCATTTGGGAGAGCATTCCCTGGACGCTGGTTAGGATTTTCTTCTGGTGCGCAGCTGAGGATATTCCAATTCGGCCCATGTCCCTGTTTTAACAAGAAGAGAAATATAAAACCTTTGGACTAGGAACATTTCCTGATTCATGAGATCATTAACTGTTTCTCTTGGTTCACGTATAAGGCATTTGTACTGTAACACAGACAGTCCTCTCCTGGGCCAATAGATGCCGAGTAAGCTAATCGTTACTCACTCCTGTGTCATATGGACCACAGCCTCCGGGGTGGTGTATCCTGCTGCGGTGAAGTTGTCGCTGTATCTCTCCATGCCGATGGCCTGCAGCCAGTCCTCCACAGAGCCCAAGGCCGAGGACACTTCCGGGCTGACCGGCTCCAACAGAGTGGTGCTGGGTCTGGGGATGGAAGGAGAGAAGCTTAGTCTGCAGTCACACAACTTTCAATATAGAATGTATTAGAGCAACGGTTTGTTTAACACACTTTTTTCTCCTGACCAACCAGCTAACGTAACATCTTTCATTTTAAGAAATCTCACTACGCACAATCTGTTTTAAGATGCCATTTTGGAATGGTACTGCTCTGCCAGGTTTCTTACATCTCATCACCTTTCACTCAGACTACCACACCGGAGCAACCCATTAAATTAAGACCTGAGGAGAAGCTGTGTCCTCTGGCATTGATGTTTTTCCATCAGCTGATGTCAGTCTGCAGGATTGGAGAATTATCGTCAACCCAAGGGCTTTCAAAGGAAAATTGTCATTTTTCAGCCTACGTTCTTTATTTTTATGCTAGCATGTGTCCCAACAATAAGTGTCCTCTTAGACCATGGCCAAATGAAGCATAGTTCCCCACAGTAAGGATAATTATTTTTTAAAGCAAAAACAGATGTATCAAACACTAGGGCATAACATTACCGCCCCTAGAAATTAAGCAATTGAAATAAATGCGTAACCTTCGTCCGTACACAGACTTTGACACAGGAAAGCCTTCTTTTCCTTCTACCATCGCTCCTTTCCTAGCTTCACCAAGACGTCTACCATCAAATATTTATCCAGGGACTGTGTGGCCGAGGTGAGGGACTGTGGGCTCTCACAACAGTCCCGCTTCACTGCCTCCCTGCTCCATAATTTAACAGGTGTTGGCAGAGCGGGGCTGCCGGGTTCAAACACCACTTTGGTTTGGCTGAGGAGTTCTGAGGAACCATTTGGGACGGGGGGACGGGGGTAGGATTGGGGGTAGTGGTGTCATGGGGAGGGCTCTGGGGTAGTACACAGTCCCTCCTGCCCCACTGTAAATGTTATACCGCAACCCCCCTTTCTCGCTCCCCAGGCAATGTAACTTAGGATGTGGATTTGATATGTTACCAGGACCCCCCCCCAAACCCCTCATGCACTGCTTACATCCCTACAACCTTAAAACTTGTGTTTATTGGCTTCAGTTTCACTAATCATTCCTTTAGGTCTCATCCTCTTCATCTCTCTCTCTTGCTCTGTCTATCACATTCAACACTGTGAGGGTGTGTGTGTGGGCTTTTTCTGTGTCTGTTCAAGTGCACAGGTTGAGACTCCTAGTTTAAAGGGTTATGACTCCTAGCTTAAAGGGATATTTTTGCTTTTAATTAACTGCAAGCAACCATTATAATCTCTACGGTTTATTAGTGTTTTACAGAGTGTAACATCATAAAAAAAAAGTACACACATTAATAATTAAGCAATAAGGCATAAGCGGCAGTGCTGTATCATGAATATAGTAAATGGAGTACTCATGAAAAAGCCCTGCAGTATCCTGTATTGCTTTTAGAAAACCAAAATATTACAATTACATTGACACATGCTGAAAAACATGATTTGGTAAATGTGTACAATTGAATCCTTACACTAGAAGGTTAAGTTGAGGAAAACATCTGGTTTCTATTTCAATCTGTGATGTAGCCACAGACGCGACCCAGTTGCATAGTTAATATGAACAATGACTGGTCATACTGGCTGGCTAACATTACCTGCTAGCTAGTCAACCTCTGATATCAACTCAGTCACGACAGATAAAGAACTGGTGTGACAGTGACAAGCTGTCATTTATTTTAGCATTGTGTTATTGGCATTTACTTGGAAGTGTCCATGATGATAATAGCTGACGCAGAATTTTGCCTGGCTTTGAAACATTTTCTCATCTACTCAGCTTGCACTGTTTACTCCGCCAGGGGAGTTTGCACATAAGACGGCTAGACTCAAATTAACCTCTGCAGTACCAAACTAAATACTAAGATAGAAAAAAACAACAAGCTGGTGGATTCCCCTGTTGGCAGGAATTGGTGTGTCTGTGACGGCCATGGCAGCCTGACATAACGCTGTTCAGGATCCAGACGACCGGCACAGAGACGTGAGGTCTCTCCTCCGGTAAGACATAACCGACCCTGAATGTCTCACCGTGAGGTCTCTCCTCCGGTAAGACATAACCGACCCTGAATGTCTCACCGTGAGGTCTCTCCTCCGGTAAGACATAACCGACCCTGAATGTCTCACCGTGAGGTCTCTCCTCCGGTAAGACATAACCGACCCTGAATGTCTCACCGTGAGG
>JACXGK010013107.1:0-13406 GCA_016801125.1 Novumbra hubbsi
GTCTACCCCCCTTCCCGTAAGACAGTGTCTACCCCCTTCCCTTAAAACAGTGCCTACCCTCTTCCCTTAAGACAATGCCTACCCCCCTTCCCTTAAGACAGTGTCTACCCCCCTTCCCTTAATATGACCCTTCCTGCCTTACCATTTTGTTATTCGTTGGCTCGTTTTGCCCCTTCACAACTCTCGTTCTACTCTCATCTCTCTTTTCTATTTCCTCAAGCCTCATTTTCATTTATTGCCTTTATTGTCCCCCTTTGTCTCCGTTTCTCTCTCCAACTCGTCTCTCTAGCTGAGTCTGAAGATCTGGCTTGGCCTCGTTGCTCGTTTGAGATGGCTGTTAATTGGTGATGTGCACTCGTGTTTCTTCTCCAGTCGTTCTGTCTGGGAGTGTTTGGGGAGAAATCAGCCGGATCTCTCACCCATTAAATCTCTCTCTGTCTCCTGTGAGACTGCTACCAACGTCTCTCCTTACCCTTATCTTTTGTTAGTCCCTCTGCCCTCTTCTAACGCACCCCTTTCCCACGTAGCTCTGGGTACTCACACTTAAAAATTTGCTGCCTATTTGCTTGACCTTCCGGTTATAGTTTTCTGAACCAATCCTGTCCTCAGAATTAATACTGTCCTTTGAACCAATCATGTCCTCTGAATCAGTCATGTCCTCTGAATCAATCCGGTCCTCTGAACCAATACAATCCACTTATGTCCTCCCTCCCCCTTCCTCTAAGGCTCGTTAATCACAGACCTGATTAAAACTTCTACAACATTCTGCCTGCCGGTTTGGTAGATAACACATCGATTTTGGATGATTAAATGAGATCCACTTGTCAAAGCTTGAATAATTAACCTTCTCTCAATCCCTGTAAAACTGCACAGGAAGATTGGGTGGTATGCTCAACACCCTCAAGTGGCTACCCAGCCAAATCTGACTAATGTTACAGACAAAAACACACACATGGCCTTTAATTTCCTTCCATTCCTTCCGGTCTTCCAACCTAGCATTTACAAACACTCAATGACTAAGGACATACTGAGAATGTGTTGGTTGCCTCTGGGTGACCTTAGGGGTGGCTGATAAGCACCGGAAACTCATCTGGTTGGTTTGAAAGCAAACGGTTGTTGCTGCAATTCACCATGCCCATTGATCCAAATGTTGACATGTTGCAAACATTGCCAGGACTTGACATATGCAACCTCAGAGGTTTTCCCAAAGCAATACCCGAGCCCCCCCGGGTGTAATGATGTTTTGTTTAACCCAAACTGGCACACCTGATGCAGACCAACAGCTGATAGTCAAAGGGTTAATCATCATGTGTGACAGTTTTGTCAAAACATTTGAAACATCTCTAGAGGCTGGAGGAGAGGTTTGTGAAAACCTCCTTTGATCTGTTTGACTCGGGGATGACATTTGGCACACATGCTCAGGGAAATGATTGCCGCTTACCTACACAGACACCACTGGAATTATTTTGACAACATTTTAGTGAATAATGGTTCTTGTCAAAGAGATCCAGCATTGAGTTAACTACAGATCGGCTTGTGGCTTCTGGAGGGAAAACATTTGAACTATTTACTTTTTATAAATCATTTGAGTAACTACTGCTCACAACCAGGTGAGTATAACCCAGACAGACACATCGTTATTTCTCTCTCTGTGTTGGTTAAACCCACGGGATTAGTCCTCAACCCTGACATTTTCTCCTTTCATCCCTCTATTTTCTTCTGTTTCCTCGATCACCCTCCCCATATCCTGTTTTGTTTTTACCATTGCTTCACATATCCAGAGAAAGATAAATAAAGTAAACTGTTTTACATGCATAATGTCAGGGTCAATTTAGCATGTCTCTACGTAAGACCTTCCGGACCTGCAGGAGACATTGATATAAAGGTCATTTGATGCTTGTCAGGAATTTGTTTTGACTGTATGTGACCTTACTTTGAACATACCCAACAGTGAATGCCTTGGAGCTGTGCTTGTAAATATCCGTTTTGGCTCTGTGTGATCCATGGCCTGTCAAGTTATGAAAGCCATAAACATTCAGTGCCTTCAAAAAGAATTCAACCCACCTGAGATATTCTACTTTTCATTGCATTACAATGCGGGATGCAATTAGATTTCGGTTCATTTAATTGGTGCTCAATCAATTATTCAGTCATGTTATAATCATCTTTGGCAGCAAAAAGTTGATTTTTTGGGGGGGACAGTCTCATAGGGAGAGGTGTTCATACCTGGATTTTAAATGATTGGCCCACAATATGTATGTATTCTTTAGGATCTGTCAGGTTTGTAGTTGATAATAGATAGACAGGACTATTCTAGTCTTGCCATGGATTGACAAGCCAATTTCTGTCAAAACTGTACCAAGACCACTCAGGGACTTGTTGTCTTGGTGAGCAACTGCTATTTAGAATTTGACCTTTGTTAGGTTATTTTTTTTATTCAAAATGTAGATTTGTTTTCCATTGTCTGTTGGAAAGGAGACTAAACCAGGTTTTCCTTTAGAAATTAGCACTGTCCTGGATTGATTGATTATTTCATTCTTTGCAGATGTCAACATCATGTTGCTATAGTAGTAAGAACTACTTTTCTTACTACCATATTGTTACTAACATATTGTTACTACCATATTGTTACTACCATGGAACGTATGCTTCATTCAGGGCAAATCTTTTTTTAATTTCCACGTTGGTTGCTGTTTATCCATCCTCAGTTTTGTTCTATATCATTTTTTGCCATTAAACAAGGTACAATCCCTGAATGGTTCCTCCCTCTTAGGAGTTAGTAAGGATGATTTTATGTTTGTAGTGTATTGTTACTAGCAACAAACAAGCCACCTGCCTGAAGAGCTCTCCATTTTGTCATCTACATCTTGGGTTTGAGGGTTGCAAAATCCACTTGATAGCTTTCATTTTTTTCAGTTAACACTTTTCCACTATCTTGTTCCATATGTTTTCCTCATAAATGTAAGCAGCAACATTTGTCCTGAGAAACATTACAACAAAGAGTAGTGTTTACATTCCTATTACTTTCGCGGGCACATTATTGTTTTGTCTTTTATCTAGTAACTATTTAAAACTAATGACATTTTATGGTATGACGGAAATTGTGTAACCCTTTGACTTGATTGTAATCACAATATTAACAACTTATTTTAGATAAACAGACACAGGGAATGCAACATGTTTGGCCAATAAAACATTCAGGGTTTTGCATTGTCTAGTCCTACCTATGCACCTGTTTGGTTTATGTTCTATAATAGAATGTAAACCAAATTTGTCACCAAACAAATGGGTTATCTTTCAATAAGCATGTGCTTATTGTAAGCTTTACTGTTGATCAGACTGAGAAATAATCTTGTTTCCATGCTACAATACAGCGTTGTCAGATCGCTAACATTAATGTTTCAGTGCAGGTTGCTGCATTAATCTGGGCATGGTTCTGTCTAGAGTGATGTGTTATCATGTATTCTGAATAAATATGCTTAAGTGGAGAGTGCACAAACTGCAATTTCTGTCAATCTGTTTGGTCATGGTACATACAGGGCCCGTATCAGCAGTCAGATGTGAGAGGCAATTTGTGCCCGGAAAAGAGATTAAGTAAACATTCAAACATAATGTTAACTACTTTCATTACACAAAGTGAGTCCACGCAATGCATGAAGTTAATAAAGCTTGCCATTAGAATGGGGCAGAATACCTATATATTGAATGTTACATGTTGATATTTCAGCTTTAGTTTTTCGTGTATTACAAATAAAGACACAATTAAACTAACTTTGTTGCCAGGAAAACAAATAGTTAGAGCATTTGACCAGTAACCAAAAGGATACACTATTCTGTATGTTCATCTTATTGCATCTATCCCTTTTTTCATACCAGGTCTGTGATAAATTACAAGTATATTGCATGAGTCTGTCAACTGTCCTTTGATTCTGAAGTCCGGTATCCAGTCCCTGCTTTATTGCTGGACCTTCGGTGGTAGCCATGCCATCGTGGACAATGGAAAATAAACATTGACACTGTAAATGCCATGAGTTTTATGATATGGAAATTTGAAGTGCGAATTTGGACTAATGGGTGTTTGAATTTTACTTTATTTTATGGCATTAGATAATCCTAAACAAATCTTTCAAAATGTATGTCCATATTTTCAGCATAACTCTTAATCGGACAAAAGTTGAAGATAGATGCCCAATAATCGGGATGGAAGGGGCAACTTCTTTATTCATTTACCACTTGACTGAGAACAGCTTGATGACCTGGTAGCAATTTGGACTGACTGCATTGCTCAGGGACACAAAGACAGTTGTAATAGGATGCCACCGTTGCAACAAGTCAGTTGGTGAAATTACTTCCTTCTTAGATATTCTACGATTAACTGTAAGATATTGCGAAGTGGAAGCGTTTAGGAACTACAGCAACTCAGCCATGAAGTGGCAGACCACGTAGTTACAGAGTGGAGTCGTCGCCAAGTGCTAAGGCTTATATTAAGTAAAAGTTGGCAACACACTGCTGACTAAATAACTGCAGAGTTCCAAACCTCCCCTGGCATTAACATTAGCACTAAAGCCGGGAGCTTCATGGCATGGGTTTCCATGGTCTAGCAGCCTAAAATCACCAAGCACAATGCCAAGCGTCAGATGGAGTGGTGTAATGCATGGCGCCACTGAACTCTGGAGCAGTGGAAACATGTTCTGTGGAATGAAATATCACACTTCTCTGTCTGGCAGTTAATGGACAGTCTTATGGATGGGGTCTGGGTCTGGCGATTGTCTGTAGAACGTTTCCTGCCTGACTGCGTTGTGAAAACTGTAAAGTTTGGTGGAGGAGGGATAATGCTATGGGGTTATTTGTTGTTCTGGGGTTGCTTCCAACTTTTAGGGAACAGTTTAGGGAAAGCCCTTTTCTGTTCCAGCATGACTGTGCCCCAGTGCACAAAGCAAGGTCCATAGAGGCATGGTTGGATTCATTTGGTGTGTAAGAACTTGACTTGTCCGCACAGAGCCCTGACCTCAACCCTATCTAACACCTTTAGGATGAACTAGAACAGAGATTGTGAGCCAGGCCCTCTCGTCCAACATCAGTGTCTTACATGCTCTTCTGGAATAATGGGCAAAAATTCCAACAGACACACTCCAACATCTTGAAGAGAGCCACCCCAGAAGAGTGGACCCTGTTATAGCTGCAATTGGGGGACACACTCTATATTAATGCCTGTGGATTTAGAATAGGATGTCATGAAAGCTACTGTAGGTGTAATGTGTAGGTGTCCCAATACTTTTGTCCATAAAGTGTATCTGACTCCTCCTCTACACACTGCGAGAGAAGTGAGGATGACTTCTGTTTTTGTGAGTCTGAAGGAGGCTGCTGGAGCCTGGGACATAATGAGGGCTGGTTTATAAGCTGAGGCAGCTGGGGGCCATGTCTAGAAGATGCCAAACACTTCCACAAACCTGATGCTTTCTTTCTTCCCTGGTGATTTCTTGGTCTCTGTCTGCTTTTACAGGGTTTTTCCCCCTGAAAGATGGTGTGAAAAGGCCAGTGTACTGCCAGTTGTCTTGGTGTGAATAGTGGAAATAATCAAGTTAGAACCACATATGAGTTAAGTCTTTATCAGATTTTTGTACATCTTTGTTTTATTTTAGTCTTTATGACCAGGGACAATGGGATTAACTGTACTCAGGACAGTCCAGTATAAACTGTAATGAGATAAAGCAGTTTCCAGTAAGTCTCCAAAACACTAACAGGCACTCTATTGCTTTACATTAGGAATGAATTAAACAACACAACTCATATGCTGATATATGTCAATTGGTGTTTTGCTGGACCTTGTGTGTAATATCTTCTTTTTGTAAATGAATCCTGTTTTGCTTGGGCAGTTTTTCTCAGACCTTTCTCTTATAAAGTACAGAGAGACATGTGCTTAGCCTCTGCGGCCTTCCCAGTATGTCTGATTTCCCTGTACTCACATGCTGGATGAGGCTGGCAGGGTCTGGGGAACTGTCACAACAGAACTGGTCTCTGAGGGCCGGTTTTGCACACAGATTAGGCCCAGTTCTAGACAAAAAATTCAGACTCATAGAAATTCTACCCTCAGCACTCCAGTCCTGAAACCCTGATGAAGGGTTAATTTTATTGTTCATTGTTTCTACAGGCATCTACAAACATGTGGTGTTTTAGATGTTTTAAGTTTCCCAATTAAAGTCACCTTTGTGTTATTTAGCAGACATGAATTGTCATGCTGCCCCCCACCGCTATGGGTTTTGAACCAACAACCCTGGCGTTGCAAATGCCATGCTCGACCAGCTGACCAATGCAGCACCTCAGCATGTCATTCTGGGGGCACGTAAAATTAGTGAAGCCAACTGTGGTCAAATGTGTCCTCCTAAAAACATCTTGGTTTGGGTGAGAGTGAGGTGGTTTGGGACAAATTCTGTACAACACACTTTTTTCACACAGAGTTTTCTGAACCCATGAGCCTTGGCACTCAAAAACACCAAACAAAGTACTTGGAGTCGATAAAAGGCTGAGTGCACAACTACTTGTTGATAAATTAAGGGGAAGGTTCTTCCAGCTCAGTGGTTGCAGAGGAGGGAGAGGTAGGACCAGTTCATGTCATGGTGCCCATTGGGGCGTGTCAGGTTTTATAGGGGGTAGGGGGGCATTTAGGACATGGTCCTCTTAGACTCTTGAGACCCACACTGCTGTCCTCATCGCCGGATCAGCTCCTCCAAACGAGAACAGTGTCACTTTCATGCTTTAGCCCCACAAATCAATTTCTGATGGTTCTTTTAGTGCCACAGACCAGATCAAATTTCAAGCTTCTCTTTTCTCTCTCTCTCTCTCTCTCTCTGTAGGATACTTTTCTCTCTCTCTCTCTCTCTCGCTCTCTGTAGGATACTGTGCTCTCTTTCTCTCTCTCTCTCGCTCTCTCTCTCTCTCTCTCTCTGTAGCATCATTTTCACTCTCCACACTTTCTCCCCCTCTCTCCAAGGATCCTCCATTTGCCATTTTCTCTAATTGTGTTTGTCATTTCATAATTTCCTCAGGAAATGATCACTCAATTGCCCGTCAATAAGCCACAACTTAATGTTTCTATACTCAAGAGTTCATTACAACCATCTAGGGCCAGCCTGAATTGTTTTCTCACAGTACGGGAAAAACAACACAGCAGGCCTAGTTTCTTCACTCATTGAGCATAGAAACCGCATCCATTTTCTTCATTCAAACAACACCAGAGAGAAGAGAATACTCTGTAGTCACATCTTGTTTAGAGCTATTTACTCCCACACCTGCTGATTTCAAACAGACAGAAGCGTAAAGCCAGAAGATACCCAGTAGCTGGCCTGATGTTGTAAGGTGTGTAGCGTGTTTTTCTCTCTCTGGCTTTTATTGCTTTTATTCTTTGACAGCTGCTGACCAGCAGCCTGTTATGGGGAGCTGGACGGAGCTGGACCCAGAAAACACTGTGAATATGGCAGAGAATGAGGATGTGAGGTGAAAACGTATTGGTCTGGAGATAATGAGAGAAGGTGTGTGTGTGTGTGTGTCTCTTACCTGATTGGAGCTTGACCCCAGCCACAACACCAGCCAGGGGGAAACCAGCAGTTGCTGTGACGACCTATGCTGCCTTGCTCACAGGGTTAATGATTCACCTCCTTTTACAACCCGTCAACTTCCTAATGAGCCATTAATGGTGTGTTGGAGGACTTAATGCAAAATGGGGCCATGGGTTTATGCAGAAGGACCCCGTTGGGGTGACTGGAGTGTGGTTCCATCCGTCCAAATGACAACACACACACACACAAATTGACACACAGGCGTGCACACACCAAAGGGATGCACGGACACACACTCACACAGGCCTGCTGGTAGAATAGAGAATCTAACAATAGAGTGATTTTCCATGGTCTCGTTCTCTGATTGTCATCTCATTTCCTTTGGTTTGACACTGAGCTGTTCCTTAGCCGGTGACAGGGGCACGTCCTCAGTTATGATAGCCGTCCTTTGTTAAACTTGTTTATATTCATCCATGGCTCATTATCTTTAGCCATTTCCAGGGACCAACAAACACCTACGTTTGAGGTTCATGGGGTTGCATTCGATTAGATTTTAATGGTGTTTATTTTTGGTCAAGGCATAGGTATACTTTCTCACCATTTTACATCTTATAATTTGGAAGAAGAAAAGGCTTTGATTCCTGGTTCAAAAAAGGGTGTCGTGGAAAACCATCTGAAATGGAATGGGAAATACCTATTCAAATCACAAATAAGCATTTTCCTTAACCTAACATATACAACTGTTTTACTTAATGAATATTTCAAATATTTTCATACTTGCCCTATTATCAAGGTGTTGAATTGTCTTTCCTACATATATTCGGGAGGTATTCTAAAAGTAAAAATATGGTAAAAAGCACTTATCTAGAACCATATTAGACCATATTCCTATTTTCAGTCATTATATTCCTTCTATGAAAAAAAACAGGATGTGCCTACCTTCAAAAAGCTCTGCTGACACTTGTGCAAATCAAAGAGAATTACTTCCAACTGTGTGATGTCAGGGCTGCAAGAGACCAAAGCCACCTTGGCTTAACCGAACATAAAAAGTTGCAAGATGAGGTAGAGAAAGAGGCATGGAATGTGGCCAGAAAATGGTTGGGGGACCGTGTATGGACATGTCCTCAAGACAGATAGACAGTCAGACAGACACAGTGGTTAGGGGACCCGTGTACATCACTATGGACATGTCCTCAAGACAGACAGATAAACACAGTGGTTAGGGGACCCATGTACATCACTATGGACATGTCCTTAAGACAGGCACAGTGGTTAGTGGACCCGTGTACATCACTATGGACATGCCCTTAAGACAGACACAGTGGTTAGGGGACCCGTGTACATCACTATGGACATGTCCTCAAGACAGACTCAGTGGTTAAGAGACCAGTGTACATCACTATGGACATGTCCTCAAAACAGACATAGTGGTTAATGGGCCCGTGTACATCACTATGGACATGTCCTCAAGACAGACAGACACTGGTTAGGGGACCCGTGTACATCACTATGGACATGTCCTTAAGACAGACACAGTGGTTAGGGGACCCGTGTACATCACTATGGACATGTCCTCAAGACAGACACAGTGGTTAAGGGACCCGTGTATATCACTATGGACATGTCCTCAAGACAGACAGACACAGTGGTTAAGGGAACTGTGTACATCACTATGGACATGTCCTCAAGACAGACACAGTGGTTAAGGGAACTGTGTACATCACTATGGACATGTCCTCAAGACAGACACAGTGGTTAAGGGACCTGTGTACATCACTATGGACATGTCCTTAAGACAGACATAGTGGTTAAGGGACCCTTTATACATCACTATGGACATGTCCTCAAGACAGACATAGTGGTTAATGGGCCCGTGTACATCACTATGGACATGTCCTCAAGTCAGACAGACATTCAGATAGACACAGTGGTTAGGGGACCCATGTACATGTCCTCAAGACAGACAGACAGACAGTGGTTAGGGGACCCCTGTACATGTCCTCAAGACAGACAGACAGTGGTCAAGGGACACGTACATGTCCTCAAGCCAGCAAGGCAGACAGACAGACAATCACAGAGATACACAGAACAGACACACAGAGCATTACGACCAAAGGATAAATTCATCGTATTCACCAGGGGCACTTCGGACCGGGCTGGGTTGCCTTACTGAGCCCCTGTTAATCAAGGCCCGCTTTTCAGATGGTCAGGGAGACGATATCCTCACATAGTCATTCTCCGTATGACTGAACTGACTGTAGATGAAATGAATGCTGCACCATTCCAGATTGGACCAGACATAGATAGGGCAGATGGACGGACAGTAAGATTGGATGAAAAGAAGGGGTCATAACAGACGCTGGCATTTCTGAAGGCCGACTAGTTTGGCAACGCAACCAGAATACATAACTTTCCGTGGACTCTGGGGTACTTATTTTCAATGGATTTTTTACACTGCTTCATTTTTACCCAGCATGGCAGACGTGTTACAGATTTTGGACATTCACCGATCTAGTGGTTCTTTTCAGAAATGCTATTTGATTGGTTCTTGCGCTTTTGCACCTTGTTATAACGTGTTTACATTGTAGGTGAGGTAAACTATCCTCACCCAGCCTGTCTCTTTGATCTCCGTTTTCACCTTGGCTTTAACTGCCATATTATATCATCAGCATGCAAACAAACTCAAAATAACTCTGCCAGTAGCTGCTAATTACCGGTCTTATCATCTGTCCAGAACAAGAAAACAAGAAAACACATGAATGCATGTGGAGTGTGTTGTTCTGCCACACCTCAATGATTAAATGTTTTGTTTTTACAAAATGCCCAGATTACTGCAATTCTGCGTTATCTTCACACATTATTCTGGACGGATTTTGGAAACAATCTTTTTAGAATAAAGTTCAAAATGGATCATATTGGGGTTCAAATGGATCTGCCATGAGACCACCAAGGGATCTTATAAGAGACCACCAAGGGATCTTCCAAGAGACCACCAAGGGATCTTATAAGAGGCCACCAAGGGATCTTCCAAGAGACCACCAAGGGATCTTCCAAGAGACCACCAAGGGATCTTCCAAGAGACCACCAAGGGATCTTCCAAGAGACCACCAAGGGATCTTCCAAGAGACCACCAAGGGATCTTCCAAGAGACCACCAAGGGATCTTGTAAGAGACCACCAAGGGATCTTCCAACTACCTACTGCAACATGGTGGTGGGAGCATCATGCTATGGGGATGCATCCCCGCGGCGTTGTCAGCGTGCAGGATGTCAGACTGGGGTGAAGATTCATCTGTAAGCACAACACCGACACACAGACAACACAATGCTGGGGTCAATGAAGTGTAGAAGTGTTTTTGCTTTGTCGTTATGTATTGTTGTGTAGGGTAAAACACTACAAAATATAAAGAAATACTTTCCGAAAGCAATGCACTTTAAAAACAGTGTCCCCTGAAAACACTCATTTTAATGCAGTATATATTTTGTATTGTATTTCTGTGTTTGTATGATTGTTATAATGCAAATGTGAAGTCCTCTAAGCCGACAAAACAAAGATTCATGGGGCAGGTCAGTCATAGGCTACATCGATTTTCCTGTTCTCAAAATATATTCAAACTCCTCCATCAAAGCATACCAGTGGTCAGCACTGTCATCTTGGTCATCTTGATTGATGAGAAATGTCATTTGATTTGCATACAGCATTTTAATGGATTCTAAAACTGTCCTGTTAACTGTGAGGCTGCATGAGGACCCATGTTATCAAACTCCAGAAACCACCTAGCAATGTTTGCACAGAATAATGTTTTTATGTAGAGTAAACAGGTACATGTCATTTGTCTCATATGGCTGAGTTGTAGGGCCTTTTGCTACAATATATGACTCGGGAGAAACTGTGTACTCTATGTACAATATATAATTCTGGAGACACTGTGTACTCTATATACAATATACGACCCTGGAGACACTGTGTTCTCTATATACAATATATGACTCTGGAGACACTGTGTACTCTATATACAATATATGACTCTGGAGACACTGTGTACTCTATATACAATATATGACTCTGGAGACACTGTGTTCTCTATATACAATATATGACTCTGGAGACACTGTGTTCTCTATATACAATATATGACTCTGGAGACACTGTGTTCTCTATATACAATATATGACTCTGGAGACACTGTGTTCTCTATATACAATATATGACTCTGGAGAAACTGCACACTCTATGTACTGTATATGACTCTGGAGACACTGTGTACATCCCTCCTCAAAGCCCAACCCCCCTACTGTCTCTACGGAAACCAAAGAAAACACAATAACTACTTGTTGCCTGGCAACATGGCCTGCTATCTCTGGGACACAGGACTGCTGGCAGGAAGAATATCAGTTGGGGTTAGGAAAACGATAGCCTCTCTTCATATACAGTACACACACTCTTACACAAAGCCCAAGATCACACCCTCATCTGGCTCTATAAAACAGCAGAGCAGGTCTCTGTTAGCTGCATTGCTATGTCCTACAGTACATGCACACCGTTTCACTCTGTCAAAGGACCTGTTCAGTCCAAGAGTTTTATGTCATGATTCTCTCTCTTGTTTCTATTGCAGAGACTGTACCCTCTAAAGTCCTATGTCCTCCAGACAACACATTGCACTGTTCTATGGTTGACTTAGGTTAAGGCAATAATCCGTGTGTGTATGTGCACACATTTCTGGACTCCAGTTCACAAGCCTGAGTTGTGTGTTTAATTTACTGTGGAAAGATGAGCTATGAAACATGCTTTCCTTAAAGGGTATTAATTATATACCATTATCTACAGTTTCATCTCTCTCACTAGGTCTCATGCTGTGATAAAGGCCATAATTCATTCAATTTAAACCAATTGTAGGGCACTGTATCTTAAAAGGGTATTTCGAATACAGAATTCTATGGAAAAAACTCTTCGCCAAGTGCTTGAACATTTGTCACAAAGAGAGGTGCCGGATACATTTTCTGTCTTCATGTCTGCCCTCATTTCAGTTGGTTTCTTTTATTCAAAGCAATTCATTTCCGTTCAAGCAAAGCATAAATGGCTAGATTATTTCTTATGTAATCTCAACCAATTCCTGGCACCTTATCTTCGCAAATCTCCGCAACCCCAGAAGATTCTTTGAAGAACTCCACATGTTTAGTGGATACACATTTTAATGTCTTTATTAGCTCTGTATTACAAAGTAAAGAAAGCAGCTGTAGAAGTGTTCTGTCTCAATTGGCATCTTATTACTTGGTTAGCACACTACACTGGTCAAAAGTAGTGCACTCTAAAGTGAATAAGATGCCATTTGGAACGCCACTGTGTCTCTTTAACAGTATTTGTGTTTACGAAATGTCAACCCTCGCAGTGCTCCAGGGACTTGGCTATGACACTAACTGATTTACATTCTATTTTATTATCCAAACAATCATCTACTGCACTGCTCTGTTTTGCTACTGCTTCCTTTCACTCTGTGATTCTGATATGACACATATGGGCTATGTCCTTTCATCGTGTGCACACACTATCACGCAATTAAATCACTCCCTTCAACGCGTCACCTGGATGTTATCTTCACTGTCTTTTAGAAGATGTGGTTTGGTTCTGATATGGTAACTTGATGCTTGTTGTCCAGTTAGTGGTAGCTCCAACCAGAAATCACTGAAGAATGCTTTCAAACCGTTTTAGGCCCGGCTTTCCCCATGTACTTCAAAATGGTTCCTGTGGGATAAGGAGAGAGTGGTCTGTGGCAAGTAAATTACTTTTCCATTCACGTCTGTTGGAACATGGCAGTGTGGGGTATGTCTTCAGGCAGATCTTCTGGTAGATA
>JACXGK010013108.1:0-13391 GCA_016801125.1 Novumbra hubbsi
CACGGTTTGTCTCTGTTTAATTCTGTTTTCAAGCGAATGCTCTACATGTTTTCTGTATATCGTTTTTATGTTGGTTAGTCCTTTCATTTTACGTGTACAGTTTCGTGTAGTTTGTATTTGTTTTGTCTTTGGGATTAAAATCACCTTTCCTTTTGAAAAATGTCTGCATATGGTTCCGCCGCACTACAACACCGTGACACTAGCTGGTTAACTCTGGATATCTTAAATTTTGGGCCAGTCTGTGGATTAGTCTGTGATTTGTTTTGAATAGACAGGCTAAACTACATCTATGGTTTGAAGGGCTTGGGTTGGATACCTTCCTTGTGTTCTAGCATCATCAAACTATTTTGAGAAAATCTCTTTCTCACTCCCCCCTCTCTCTATCCTAGTCTTGTTTGGTGTAAGGTCAAACTTCATCGTGCTGATCAGGTTTAGAATAATGCTTTGTCAATGCTTAGTTTTTACAAGATTATACCAGAGAATGGCCAAAAGATATCTGAAGTAATAGTGGAATGATAATGTTTCATGACATTTACTCACCAGAAATGATGTGGCTGTATACAGAAGTACATTATAGAAATTCTATTGGTTAACATAAGGCGCCCCAATTTCTTTTGGCAAATGGAAAAGCGCTCCCACTCCTCCATCAGCTTCACTAAGACATGGTGTTATCGCCCCTCAAACAAGCAATGGCAGACGGCAGCAAGCAAAACCCCTCAGTCAGTTCCTGGTTGTTAAAATTCTACACAGTTTGCCCCATTTCTGTTTAAGTGAGATATGACGCAGTGAATAGTGTAAGGAATCATTGTGATGTCTAAATTGCTTTTTATAATATATATATATTTTATAAATATCCTAAAATAATGTTTTGACTGAATTTGTTAGCGAGTTGACCAAAAAGTCAAAGCCTTTTTTTATATTAACAGTTGTTGGTGTAATTCAGATAATTTCCACCAGGTGGGAATTAGCAAATTAGGCATATTGGCTTTAATGTTAACACAATCTTGTCATCTAAGCCGTAGGCTTTGTATAATGACAGCACCATGTCTTATTTTGTGAAGTAATTCCATAAGCCTTATGGTTCCCTTCTTATTCCTCCCATGATTCATATTACTTGCTTTTATCTCTTCTACTATATGGAGTTTGATACCGTTTTATAGACCTGATGAATACGTTTGCATAGCCTTTCATGGGTTACATATCAGTGGTACGCTTGCAATAATTCATTACTAAAATGGAGCCTGTCGAGATGTTCTCACTTGTGTCGACTCCATGGAGGTTTTCTGAGGATCTGAGAGCCTCCTGAGAGGGAGAAGCTCTCGACGTGCTTCCTTCACAGCGGTTGGCGTGCGTGCGGACAATGTGCGTTTAACGATGTAGAAAGAGAGGTGCTCCTCTACCCGCTCCAATTACATTCTTAATGTGGAGAGGAGTGTGTTGGCCCCTCCCTCTCGAGCTCGAAATAATCACATCCTGTTTCTTGCCGACTCTTTGGGAGAGGTGTCTGTCCTGGTAGCGTGGCTCCTTTCTGAATGCGGCCGAGTCTCCGCCAGTGCTTTAGTCACGTCGCCTTATGCGTTGTCAGCGCGCTGGATGACGGTGCCGGGGTGGCGTGTGGCCGGTCGGTTGTGGGTCAGCATATTGAGGGCGAGCGTGGTGGATGGTGGGGTTGCTGCAGGCCGAGAGGGTCCAGGAGGTGTTGGTATGCAGCCTTCCGACGCTAAAGGCGTAGACAGCCTGGTGTTCCGTCTGACCGTACGGCTGGAAATGTTTTTTGGTTTTTTTTGTGGGATGTGCCATTGAATGGTCTGTCATGGACCCTCTCCTGTCTCTGTTTATGACTAGAGGGTGAAAAGTTGAACACAACGCATCTAGATCCTTGTGAAGGGCGGGTCTCTGGGGCACATATTGTGGGCATCCCGAGGGCCGTTCAAACCAGTGGCAGACCGGTCAGATCTGATGCGTTTATCAATTTACAGTCCTTTTAATCAGTTTTGGAAAGATGCCAAAAAGGGCCCTGGTTCATTTCTCCCCGATGGTTGCGTCTGTATTTCTGCAGTCCTGCCTATTATGTGTTGTCAAACAACATCATCCTACTTACTAAGTTTAAGATATTCAGAGCTTCTTAATGGGACATGAGACATTCAGCCCTTTCACAGCAGGTGAGATTCCACTGCCATATACACCAGAGCCTGCTTTACACCATCTTCTGCAATGGGAATTGGTTATTGCTATCATAAACTTAATTCAATCAACATTTAGCTTCCCTGCTTAGCGGGATGATCTGATTTCATGTAGCGTTTGGTGGCTAAGTAGGGGTAATGTCTTTAATAGAAATAGCCTGTTTGGTGTCTAAGCAAGGGTAATGCCTTTAAGAGAGTAGTCTGTTTGGTGGCTAAGCAAGGGTAATGCCTTAAAGATACTAGCCTGTTATGTGGCTAAGCAAGGGTAATGCCTTTAAGAGACCAGCCGGTTGGTAGCTAAGCGAAGGTAATGCCTTTAAGAGAGTCGCCTACACATACTTGTGAATGATAGTGCTAGTTTCTTTTTACCTTGATAGAAAGAAAACCAACACAACTAGACGAAATGCCTAGTTGTGTTGGCGTTCCTTAGCAGATGTTTTGTCTTTTGCATTATTTTTTTAATTATTAAAATTGCACTACAGGGGAAAAATAAAATAGTAATTGGCATTATCCAAAATAATTTCCTTATCTGATTTGAGTACAAACTGAAATGTGAAATTTCCTACACTGTGCAATTAGCCCATATTACACTACAGTCATTATCAGCACAGATCACTCCTTTGTTAGATAAACTAAAAGCTATTTTTATAACTAGATTTGATGAGTTTAATCTCCCCACAGAGGTGATGCAGTTTGTTAGGGACCTGTTGTCTTCGGATGCAAGGGAGACCCTTCTCTGCAGAAGCTAGTCCACAGAGATATGCCACACATAAAAGGTTTTCGATGTTGTAAAAGCCCCAAAAGACTATAATAAAAAGAAATTACAACCAAATAGGATGCTGCTTCACTGAGACTGGCCATGCATAAGATATTTCCTATGTTAAAACCCCCCCAAAGATGATGCTATGTCAAACAGACAGGAAAGTAGAAATGAATTCATTTAGGGAGAAAAAAGTGTTCTCAAACAATTTAAAATGAACTTTAAGCAGCATTTCATTTATTAAAGTGCCTCATTAGATAATAATTGTTTTTGCAGATCCAGGTCTATGCAACAGAACAAATCAATGGTCCTTTGTACCAGCTCCACAAACACATTGTTTACAGTTATTTATCTATCTGAGAAATGTCCGCGAGAAGACAGGGAATAAAACACCGTTTACCTACCTAGCTCTAGGCTGCTGTCAAAATTAATTGCAGTTTTAGTGGTAGTCTAGTTAAATATAATTTGTTTAGCATTTATCAGAATACATTTTCCAAATGTTTTCGGGGACTCCATTTATTTTCTCTTGGCTGCCCTTTAACCCTGCATTTATGGGAACATTAAAATGTTCCAGCAAATTAACCTGGCACAAGACCACTCCTTTCCCAGCTGAACAGTCATTGGTCTGTTATGAATAGATGCACTGCTCAAAAAAAACTAATCATCACAGTATAACACAAAGTCAAAAAGAATTCAGGGATATAAGTCTGTACAGTTATGAAGCATACGCAATTGGGAATCAGAGTCACCTGTTTTGGTGCAAATGAAAATGACAACAGGTGCCCTGCAGAGGCCACAGCAAGACAACCCCCAAAAAGGGAATGGTTCTGCAGGTGGTGGCCTCAGACAATTGCTCTTTTCTTGTCCTTTCAGACTGATTCTGACTCTAGTTTTGTGTTTCGCTAGTGTCCTTGTCACTACTGGTAGCATTAGGCGGCACATCCAGGATGGCACATACATACGTGCCGTCGCAAGAAGGTCTGATGTGTCTCCCAGTACAGTCTCAAGAGCATGGAGGAGATACCAGGAGACGGGCGGTTACACAAGGAGAGCTGGACTGTGCCGTAGAAGGGCAGCAGGACTGGTATCATTATCAGAACTTACGCTGGTGCAGGTGGACCCTTTTTAATATACTTTCTGTTAATCAAGACCCAATGTGTGATTTAGGTGTTCCCTTAATTTTTTGGAGCAGTGTCATTTTAATAAGGCCTGCGACAGATCTTACACAACTTTTAAATTATGTACATGTAAAAATGAATTGGTAATGTAATAATAATATTCACTGCATCTTCACGGCATGAAACTGAAATAAGACAAACCCACACCCCAGTGTTAACGCATGTTAGGCCGGTATGGGCTAGCCTAAAAACCAAACATTGAATTTGAATTAATTCAAGGCATAAATTTAGGCCTAAATGAGGGGATGGGTAATTTGAACACACTATAGCGGTTGTTATGGCTGTTGGCCTTTTTGACGGTAGGTATGTAAAACGATATCACCTCAGGACTTTATGATTACACCCATGTTCAATGTGCTGATAGTGCATTCAAATGTGCATCCCCTAAAGCACAGAACCATGTGAACACCAGCACAAGTATGCAGGCATTACAAACATGTCTTTTCAACTGCACTTTTCAGTGGACAGAAATTCTAAACATGATACCAGGTTGGGGCTAGCTGTGTCCAAATGGGGTCAGTGGAGTCATGTTTGGCGCTGGGTGCTATTTTTCTCCAGGTTTGAGCATAACTTGGACACCAATGAAAAGTCTGTTGAAATTCAGTTGATTAACATATAAACCATCTGTCCTGAAACAATGTAGACAGCCTCCAGCTACTCACTGAATGTTTGAAAGAGTAAGAGACTCTTGAGCTTGTCTCTTGCTGAAAATAAAAAAAGAAATCAAAGCCTTTCCGTTGTAATAATAAAATGAGCACGTCAGATATTTCATTTGAAATTCACATAGATTACTGATTGCTAAAGGTTTTGTCAAGCCACCACATAGACAGCTTAACAACATTTTGTAACTATCGTAACAAAGTTCTATGCTAATAGCATGGGCCAATAGGAGGACAAGATGGCAATGTACAATTTATCATTCTGATGGGAATTCAAGTTTCAATGAGGTTGGGATTGTGTTTTCCCATACCACCTTTCATCTTCTAATTGTCTGTCCTTAGAGTAAGGCCATTAATCTAAAGAATAAGCCTTGCAATTGAATGATTAAGGTAAAATATATTTGCCAGCTTGTTCTATGAATAGTAGCTGAATCCTTCCGGTACAAACATCACAGGCCTTGAGTCTTTGTGTGATTTTGCAGAATTTGATGGAACAGTATATGCAATTATCTGTTCCTCCATAAAAAAAGCATATATTCTTTGAAATAACGTTTCAGTATTCGTAGATAAAATGGATGAAATACGGGTCTGTTTAATATTGGTATAAGCCGAAACCCATTTTTGCCATATCTCATCCACGCTAAACAGCGTCGTTCTGCTTTGCTTGTGAAATTAGAGTGTTATATAATCTGGCTATTCAACACCTTGTTTCAATGGTCTCAGCGTTGCCTTTTCTATTCTTTCATTAAAGTACTCTTGACAGCTCAACGGTCACTGGCTGGATGCTGCGGAAAGCATACAGAGGTCTTTTGCATTTATTTTAGCAACGTGAAGAATAATGGTCGATCTTGGTGGTGGAATATTCGCCGAGCTCCGTCACGGGGACCATATCAATAGGTCATTTAACTAAAAACAGACACTTCACTGCGCAGTGAATGTGACAGCGAAGAGAAGAGAATAGGAAAATGTTTCACCGTTGAATAAGAGGGATTGGATCAATAATTCATACTTGCATTCATTCGAAAGATCTCAATGCGAGGAACTCTCCCTATCTGACTTAATAAAAAGCCCATTTGCGGAGGTGCATTTATAGACACACGGTTATCAGTACAGCCACCAAATCTCCCAGCTGTCCACTCAATTCACTGAACAATTTGACCTTTTTTTGCCCTTAGTTTGGAAGTTTTTACTAGGCATTGTGGCACAAACAACTGCTTTGCTTGCTCTTTAGGGTTTCAGGCTGGTTATCTGTAAGACCACTTTCTGACAATGGCTGATAAAGGGCTTTGTGCAATTAATGTGATTGATTTAAATGATTACGAAAGAGCAAGGGTTATTTGGTTTGAAGTGTTTCAGATGCTGGATTTTCCAAATATGCATTGAACAATTCACTGCCCTGACTCATTCCAGGATGACTCCACTGGACCAACTGGTCCTCATTGAACAATGAATCATCTTGGCATTTGCACAAGAAGCCAAACGGATAATTTCTTTGGATTAATGTTTCCACCTTACAGAGCAGGGCCATATTGTAAAAGTACATTGCCTTAAAAAAGTATGTTTTCCTCAAACCCACCCCTTATTCTGTCTGTTTACTTTGGTTTTAAGTTCTGATTGCTTATTTGCTCGATATGAGCAGACACTGACCACCAAGGCATGAACTTGTTAACCTGTGACATGCAAAGTCCTTTCCATTTGGTTCACAGTGACCTTGAATTACAGCCTAAGAGTCACTGAATTGATTCTAACTGTCCCAGTATGCTCCAGTGCACAAATCACAATCATCAGCAAATAACAATTTATTCTTCAATTTGTGCAGAAGGTCTCTGAGGAAATCTATGGCACTGTAGCCTGTTTTATGGATGTGCACATATCTCCAGCTCCATGGAGAGCTGAACCAAATCCCTTTGTTGCATTGTTGACTAATAGAAATGTGCTGCATTCTGTGGGAAGTAGGGTTCGTTCTCTGACAATCATTTTTGCAGTCTCCTCTCCCTCTAATCACCGCTTGTTTTCTTTACCGCAGCGACGGGCTATATATGCTTGATTTGGGATGATGGCAATAGTTGCTGTTATTTCAGTTCAATTGCCCCTCACATTTGAGTCATTTAGCAGACACGCTTCTTCACAGCGCCTTACAGGAACAATTAAGAACAAGTGCCTTGCTCAAGGTCTCAACTGTAGTATATGTGATGTTATTCCATAGATCTCTGTGTAATGTTATTCCATAGCTCCCTGTGTTAACTGCCAGTCAGTTAACACAGGGAGGTCAAGGTCAAGGTGATATGCATAGATTTCAAATAAAAAATTTGAGCAGAAGTTTTTGCTGTGGGGTTTGACTTCAGAAGTCATATTTCCAGCTGGAGTGACTCACATTATCTATCCGTTTTCCAAATGCCTCCTCTTGTCCCTTCATCTCCACACATGATGGGGTTCTCGGTGCTCTTTCCCAAACTACAGTTTGCGTTGGCATTATGCACTGCTGTCATTCCATATATCTGCCTTTCAGATTAGTCTAAATTAATTCAAATGTAACTTTTTTTGTTTTGGGACTGGTTACAGACAGTAGTGAAGAATCTGGAATGAGTCATATTGTTTTAAATCCAAATGCCACGTTGAAGACATAACACACTGAAAATGACTTTTTGCTTCTCTTTGCTTTGCTTATATGCGACAATGACCTTTAGCCCTAAAAGTTTAAAGCTGCGGTTTAAATGTCAGAGGAAGATCACAGTCCTGCAGATGATTGCTCTCCTTGTAGAAGTCCTTTTTTAAAATCTAAAAATTTTAAAAGGAAGAAAAAGGATCGGTAACGTAGCAATGTCTCTAATTGGTTATGTAAATGTGTGACAGTTAGAATGTGTGAAGGAATACAACCTTAATTGTGTTCATCCAACTTCTAAATAAATAAGCGAAAGCAACAGAAAAGTTGAGTCAGAGCATTGCTTTGACAATAATATCTATTCCTAATGAATTAATGTTGCTTAATAGCAATTATAGCAGTTGACTTACGTGTGTGAGGATAAATAAGTATCAGGAACTAGCTCTATCTTGGGGGATTCATAACAGAATATAGAACAAGAGACTTAAAGGTGGCCATGTTGTTGACACATTTGAAAATATTCATGAGTGCATGTCAGAATAAGCCCAATGCTTTGGGGGATCTCATGAGTGGAGCACAGGGTCAATATAATGCATGATAGCTGTGAGTTTCTCCCCTGGTTCTTCCAGATGTCAGGTTTTTGTTTGCCCCCTACGGAGTTTTACAGTGGGGCTCATATGGAGTATATTTTCATGCGCTACTGTTTTGGAATATTTTAAAAGTAAAGTCAATTGAAAAGTTCAGTTTGATTCTGTTTCAGTTAAGGTATTGTGTGCATTTTTCATTGTTTGCCAAACCTTGTGTCCAATCATATCCATTTATTTTGGTATTGCTTATTGGTCTGACCATTACTTACTATTATTATTACTACCACAATTTTACCAGATATGCTGAATGAGAACATATTCTCATTTATAACAACGACCTAAGGTTAACTGCCTTGCTCAGAGCTTCTATATAGCAACCTTTTGGTAACTGGTCATATTCACGGGTCTAAGTGCTCCCTCCAATTTCTTTGGTCTTTAATGTATTTCGAAAAGAATGTGACTTTTACGGAGGATGGAATTTGTATTCCTTTACAGTTTGCTCACCCGATATCGACCTTGGCTGAACAGTGTACCTGGATACATTTAGAAGGTGACAGGAAGTGTCGGTAGGATAAAGTTTGAGCACAGCCTGAAGATAGAGGTCACGCTGCGCTTTGATATGGTGTTGATCACTAGTGGGAAGCTCCGGTTTTCGTTTGAAGGCAACGGATTAAAGTTTTGCGGGTCTGACTCACTGAGGTGGGATTGGAAGGACAGGTTGGATCAAATGAAGTCACCGCCGTCTGCACGTACAACTGAACCTCTACCTTGAGCTTTGACCCGTCACTGCCTTCCACGCGAATCACAGCTGTCAAGTTCATTTTACAGGGTTTCTCGAATTACGCGTAGTGGGCCTTCGTTAGTGTTGGGTTGCGGGTGTGAAGCATTGACACCATTACTTTTGATGTGGCTCAATGGAGGGTTGTTGGGTTATGTGGGTGGAAAGGATACATTGATTGAGATGACCGTGGTTCTGGTCAATAGATGTGCTTTACAGATGCCATAACCTGATTTAAACCATTTTCATACAGCAGTAAAGAAGCAATTCATAGACGATTCCAGCCACCGGGGTCAAATTAAGATACAGCAATAAAACAAAACAAAAGACACAGCATCTGGTTATACTGTCGTAAAAAATTAAAAAACTTTTTGAGCTATAGGCAACAGGTTAAATAAGGTGAGAGATCACAGGGGAATCTGTCTGAATACAATTGCTGCAGAAATGCAATGAATGTGCCCTGACAAATCGGACCACAAGTGGATTGCATGTCCAGGTGATCCATCTAATGAGAGAGGACATGAGTGGAAGGCCTTGCAATTGACCAGCGCAGCTGCTTTTTCATCTTTCTGAGATCCATTTAAGGATCAATATAGGGGACCTCAAACTCATCAACTCAACTTTACCGAGGGTATAAAAAAAAAAGAACCTGCATCGACAGGGAGAAAAGATTGCAATACTGTCAAGATGCTCTGAAGCCTTCATAAATCCTTTAGAGAACAATAGAAGTGGTAAAGATCTGATCTGAACAGGAAGAGAGAGAAACAAAGTTATTAAGCTTGGCTCAAGAAGTTCTTTCAAAGGACTCGGATGACTCGTTATGTTACGGCAGAGTAGTTGATCTACTCAGGTGGTAGTCGGAAATCTCTGATCTTTTTATTTCTGGACCTCTGTTCGAACGTCTGTGAAAGCCTGACGACTGTGTCTTCTGAAAACTACAAATAACCACTCAATTAAAGATGCCCTCGGCGGCTTCTTTGCCTGCTGTGGTAATGTTACTCTCCTTTGGTTTTTGTAAAAGAAGAAAAAGAAATCCTCCCTGCAATCTCGCAATACCAATTTACGTCCGAGCTAACCACACGGTGTAATGGAGGAGGAGTGGGTTGATGTTCCCATCTCGCTGATGAATACACGAGACAGAATTGCTTGGTCTGATCAGAATACATGTATATAGTAATGTAGGTAGCACACTGAGCTTTGGGCCCTAACGGACGTTGTAGCCTACTGGATGATTTGTAGGGGTGATATCTGCAGGTTGGCTATACACTTTTTTAAATAAATCCCAATTGCTGAACCTATTGTTCTGTCCCAGCCTTTCTTAACTTTAAACTCCCCTTCAGGTATTGAATATTTTCATTCCTTTCATTATCATATTGATACAGACTTTCTTTTTTATTTTCGGGATTATCATATTTTGACATGAAAGTGGTGAATGAGTAATATGTGCAACTTCCAGTTTTTACTTTAAGGGAAAGTAAAGGAAATCTACTGATGAATGCCCACTGAGACACTAAAGGGAAAAGAGGAAAGAGTTCTGGGCTCAAACCACTGATATGCCCCCAAGGAAAGAATTGTACCGTATTATGTCTCTGGGAAGTAGCGTCTCTTCAAACATAGACAAAAGTTGAAAGGCTTTGGGGGATCATTTTCATTCTAATAGTCTGCTTAATCTTTTAATGTATTTGAAACACAATCAACAACAAACACCGTATGCATGCTTTAAAATGCAATTGCTGCTGTGTACTTTAATCATCCATCCCACATTTAATTTAGTCTCTCCATAATAGCAGATACACAATTGGCTAAAGAGGTCATTTGGGACATTATCTGCATTGATAATGATGTAAATTGGCAGTGACTGAAGGTGGCTAGTGCCCTGGCTTATACTGTACTACTTAACAATTTACATTTACATTATATCAGTATAATTGCTCTGAAAAGAAGAGGCAGTTAAACTGTACAAGTCTGTAAATTTACATTGGTCTCTTAGAAAAAGCCGGTATTTTATGTAAGTGCCCTTCACAGGTATTGAAAGAAATTCTAAGTTTTTCCAGTGTGTTTCTTGGTTTCCTTTAACGTCGATGTCACAATCACTATTCTGTGTACCTTACTATATCTCAGAAAGTAAAAACAGTGCAAAATGCATTCAATAAAAAATACATTGTGAGTCAGTTGACAGATTCAGGCATGGTTGCCTTGCTTCATACACACTCCATGAAGAATTTTAGAGATATGCCCCTACGCTACGTTCATCAAACTCTGTGTCTAGACTTTATGCAAACAGTTGTAGATTGCAGTGAAACACTGCGTTGCTCAGCTGAATGGCTTTTTTGTTTAGAGGGGGAAAACAGGGGCATGAAACACAAAGACATTAGCTCTCATGTTTACTGTAATGTTTTCAACACAATGAAATTGCAAAGTTTGTCCATTTTGTAAACCCATAACGTAATCTTATTTGAGAAAAACTGTGTCTGTTTTGTATTTTTTTTATTCTTAATGCAATGGTATGTGTGTGTATGTGTGTCTGTGTAACTCAGTGTGAAGGATGGTACAGTAACAGGCTAGTCCCACTAGGGCTATAATTAACTGCAGAAAATTATAATTGCTATATTATTCATCATGTTGGCACAAGGAAAGCGGTCTGCCTGAATGGTTCTCACTTACTGGATTCAGACAAAATCCTCCCATCTGCTATTTGCTAAAACAAAAGCATTGATTTTGTCATGACCAAACAGTCTTCTGTCATACCCACTGCGTCATGAATTTATGTTTTGTCATTCACTGTGCTCACATCACTAACAGATCACAAGTGGTTAAGGAATCTGCATGAATAAAAAATTTAAAAGGCTTCTTGCCACTGAAAACAATAAAATACTCTAACCTAATATGCTATCTACATCCAGATTTGATCTATTCTTTCAGCCCTTCCTCTTCAATCAATCAGTGTTTTTCAATACCCACCAGTTCTTTACTGGGTGATGGTTTTTCTTTAAAACTGATTTCACACCATATAGTGAAGCAAAGGGGAAAATAATGATCGGTCTAGTTAGTGGGCAACATGGAAACGTATTCATACATTAGAGTTGTTGTAATGATGTGTTGGTGAGCCTGAAATTCAATAGAGCAGAATCGCTGTATTGCCAAAAGTTCACAAAAGCATCCATGGGTAAGACAGACCATATTTCCAGCATCAGTCTCTATCTGGCAGAGTTGTGTCATGCATACTACTGTACTCTACTGCCAAGCATGCATTTTGTTTCATGCTTGAGGCAAAGATTAATTTAAGCAGAGAGAGTGGCTAATGGATTTCAGATAGGAAATTATGCTTAAATCTGCATGCATTAAGATATTGATATTTACTGCATTGTGCAGCTGACTTCATCCTCTGAAATTGGCTGCCCTCGAGCTAGGAAGATGGAGCTACAAACTGGTCTGGATTTGCTTCCCCAGGTACAAACAGATTGTTTCGTAGCCCCATTTAAATATTAATATTTAATTTATGGCACTTTCTTCTCACTTTCCAAGGCTGAATTTAGGCCAGTATTCAATCAGGGGCATGGTTTTCCTAAGACAAACATTTACAAAACCTTGCTATAGCATTCAGGCAAACTAAGCAGCCCAACACTAGCAGCCCAACACAAGCAGCCCCACACTAGCAGCACAACACTAGCAGCCCCACACTAGCAGCCCAACACTAGCAGCCCAACACTAGCAGCCCAACACTAGCAGCACAACACTAGCAGCACAACACTAGCAGCCCAACACAAGCAGCCCCACACTAGCAGCACAACACTAGCAGCCCCACACTAGCAGCACAACACTAGCAGCCCAACACAAGCAGCCCCACACTAGCAGCACAACACTAGCAGCCCCACACTAGCAGCACAACACTAGCAGCACAACACTAGCAGCCCAACACTAGCAGCCCAACACTAGCAGCACAACACTAGCAGCCCCACACTAGCAGCCCAACACTAGCAGCACAACACTAGCAGCCCAACACTAGCAGCCCAACACTAGCAGCCCAACACTAGCAGCCCCACACTAGCAGCCCAACACTAGCAGCACAACACTAGCAGCACAACACTAGCAGCCCCACACTAGCAGCCCAACACTAGCAGCCCCACACTAGCAGCCCCACACTAGCAGCCCCACACTAGCAGCACAATGAAACCAAGCGCTATTTTAATATTAGTATCTGGAAAAAGTTAATCAGATTGTGAAGAGAAGGAGAACAAATTTTACTTACGAGAAAAAGGCCTGAAAACAAAGTCTAAATTTTGTTTTATTTTTCATTACATATTATAACACAGTACTGTAATGACCTGGCTACGCAGAAAGGATCAATTGTCCAGACAGGGGATGAAGGAGAACCAAAGGTTTATTCGTACCGAACACCGGCTACTGTTTGGCCGTAGCCCACGCCAAACAAAACACAACCAACCCACTAACGTTAAACCTGCTAACATGAAAACCCTGGGCGAAAGAGAAAGAGCGCCAAACCCAACCTGGTCTCATCACCCCAACTATTCCCCTGGCCAACCCCCCACCAAGGCTCTCTGCCAATCACCAGGATGCACGGCCTCCGCACCTACCAGGCATCCTGGGGATTGGCAGACAGCTGTTTGACAGACACACAGGTAA
>JACXGK010013109.1:0-13392 GCA_016801125.1 Novumbra hubbsi
AGAACACTAAACAAAGGGGTCCATCATGTTAGAACACTAAACAAAGGGGTCCATCATGTTAGAACACTAAACAAAGGGGTCCATCATGTTAGAACACTAAACAAAGGGGTCCATCATGTTAGAACACTAAACAAAGGGGTCGATCGCCGCAGATCTTACTGGTTGGTGTCGGCGGGTTGTGGGGTGAAGTTTCCCTCAGAATCCATGGAGGACTGTTTCTCCATCATGGTGACGTAGCTGCTCTCCATGTAGTCTGGAGGCAAGGCACCCGCCACGGCACTGAGGCACGGCAGGGCCAGCTTAAACAGTTCCTGGTCATACCTCTGGAGTGGTGGGGAGACAACCGCCACTTATCAACACAGACTGGTTGTGTGTTGGTATCCATATGCCTGGATTACAGCTGTGTGGCGGGACAGTTGAACGTGCAATAGCAGTAGTAAGCTACGTACAGTATTTCCCACTGACCACTAGGGGGCACTAAAATCAACGCAATAACTTAGAATGGCTGGCAGCGTTGTTCAAATACAAAGTAACTGCACCAATACTGTAGCAACACAAAAGTACTTAAAACACAACATTACATTTCACTGCGATATACAGTATAGTGATAATGGTTATTATAAGTATGTTACCTTGCGCGACAAAGCATCAAAGATGCCAGAGAACAGCTTCCTTGAGAGGTGCAGCTCCTCGTCGGAAGACGCCCCAAAGCTTCCCCAGCCACCCGTCAAACAGTAGTACTTCCAACAACGCTCGTAGTGATTGGTCAAGAGCTAAAACACACAGAACGGGATCAAGGTCAACTACAAACTAACACTGAACCAACTCTGATCACCACACACACACACACACACACAACAGCAACGTGACTGGAGTGCACTGTCATGGACAACGATCACTCAATCAAACCTTGAGGGGCATCTTGGTGTGTTCGTTGAGCAGAGGAACGTCAAACACCAGTCTTCTAAGCAGATGCTGCATCATGGATGGCCTCAGTTTACTGGAGAAAACACACATGAGACCAAGTTGAATTATGCCTGAATGTTAAATTACAAGTACATTCACAGTAGATGAGGGAACGACGTGAATCATTGTGTCTGGGGTTCAGTCTGCCGTGACTGTGTGTCTGGGGTTCAGTCTGCCCTGACCTACTAAGCAGGTTACTGAAGAGGGAGCCACCTAATGGCCCCAGGACCAAACACATGAAAAGCCCACAGCACTGACCTCCAGTACGGTGAACAAAGTAGTGTGGCTAACATTAGCATTGCCAATGATTGAAAAATACGTCATCATTGCCTATGACTGATCACTATGTCAGCAGTGCCAATAACTGATTAAGACGTTATCATTGCCTATGACTGATCACTATGTTAGCAGTGCCAATAACTGATTAAGACGTTATCATTGCCTATGACTGATCACTATGTTAGCAGTGCCAATAACTGATTAAGACGTTATCATTGCCTATGACTGATCACTATGTTAGCAGGGCCAATAACCGATTAAGACGTTAGCATTGCCTATGACTGATCACTATGTTAGCAGTGCCAATAACTGATTAAGACGTTAGCATTGCAAATGACTGACTAAGAATATTTGATTTTGATGAGGACCTCATGAGGACAAATTCACTTAAGCGCCGTGCTGACATTCCTATTAAAGTTTGCTTAAACTGCACTCAAATTGATTGACACGTTGCTAGGACCACGTCCCGTGAAACGCCCGGGGCGTCCAGCAGGGGGCGCCCCCTCCCCCAACACTTGCACGACCGCTCCTTACCTGCAGGTGGCCAGAAGACACTCCTCGATGGCATCCCGCTGGGCCTTGGTGAGGCAGCATCCTTTAGACAGACGGTAGACGGTGTGGAGAAGAGAGTCTATGAGCGAGGCGTACGGCTCAGTCCCGGCAAACAGGGGGGCACACTTAGTGAGCAGAGGCAGGACAGCGGTGCAGAGATACCTGTTGAGAGCCAGGGCCATGTCTGTAGCACTGAGAGCAGCCTGTAGGGGGGGGTGTGGAGGTGATTACAGTACTTTTAGAAAATTGCAGGAAAGACCGATTTAGGTTGGCCGCTTAGACCCGCCTCTCTGCTTTCCCCTCCGTCTTCTTTCTCTCCCCCGTCCTCCCCCTTTCTCTCCTTTTCTCCTTTCCTATTTGTTTGTCCAGTCATCCCCTTTTAGCCTTTTCTCCCCTCATTCTCTCTCTTCTCTCTGCCCTCTTTCTCCCCTGTCTCTCCCCTGCCTCCGTGGAACAGGTTCTGGACTCACCGTGTCGAGGGAGGCCGCCGCACGGAGGTCCGGCAGGAAGCCCACCTCCAGCAGGTGGAGCAGGAAGTTCTGGTCCTCTATGCCGTAGACGCGGTCCAGGAAAAGCACCATGGCTGCCTTGTGGTCTGGACAGAACCCTGCAGACATATCAGGCTCCAAAACAGACCCATCTGGGCACATTCGGAACCACAGATCGACTGGTCAGAGTCAGTGGAAACTATTAAGTCGATACAGTGGGTTTGAACTCAGAGGAAAGAGTTTTAACGTGTGACGTTATGTCCTTTGGATGGGTACGAGGACATGTAGTCTACACCCACCTTTAGCCAGAGTGGGCATGGGAAACGGGACGCTTATGACCCCTTCCAGGTCCTCGATGGGGATCAGGGAACGGAGGATGGCTCTTATCCGAATCGCCTCGCCTTTCCCAGCATGAATCAGCTGCCAAAAAACAACAAACATTCCCTCTCAGTGTCTTTTGGAGCCAGAAATAAAAGCTGTGGCCAACTGGTCGGCGGAAAGAATGGTCGGGGAAATGATCAGAGTTTTGCATCCAACTAAAACAAATTACCGGAAAACCTGAAATCAGCTAAAACCGAAAGGCTATTGAAAGGAAACCCTGTGATTAAAGCCTGTGATTAAAGTGTAATTTAACCGGCCTCCCATTACTCACTGTCTGTTCTGCAGCTCTATGGCCGGTTGTCTACCTGTAGGACCCTGGAAAGGAATCTGCTCTCGTGGCAACAGCTAATGGAGATCCAATATGAAAAGCTAACGTGTCTATCCTGTATCTGCGACGTGGAGCCTTGAATATCCAAATTTATCTGGGGGTTTCCGGGTTGGCGTGACTCACGTGCATCTCAGGAGCACAGCGGCCCAGCAGGTCGATGAGGGCAGCATAGAAGGTCATGATGGCGTTGCCCATGTGGATGGTGTCATCCTCTTCCTCCTCTTCTAATAACACGTCACAGCTGGGGAGGCAGACACACACACACACACACAAAAACACAAGTATTAGTATGGCACTGTTATAAAGTTCAAAAATGACTTGAATTATAAAAATGAATTAGTTTATAGCTTCAGCAATCATTCACAATGCTGGTTGTGTTACAGCAGATTGTTATGTAATGAGTTGTTACAATAGCTTGTTATGTAACTAAGTATATTAGTTATGTAACTATTTGTTACAGTGCATTGAACACTTTTGTCAACTAGTTGACCCAGGTGGGTTAGGGTTATAACCCAGATCCTCCTGACCTCTGAAGGTGGGGTAAGTGTTATAACCCAGATCCTCCTGACCTCTGAAGGTGGGGTAAGTGTTATAACCTAGATCCTCCTGACCTCTGAAGGTGGGGTAAGTGTTATAACCCAGATCCTCCTGACCTCTAAAGGTGGGGTTAGGGTTATACCCCTAAAATCTCCTGACGTCAGAAGGTGGGGTTAGGTTTATAACCCACATCCTCCTGACCTCTGAAGGTGGGGTTAGGTTTAAAACCCACATCCTCCTGACCACTGAAGGTGGGGCTAGGTTTATAACCCACATCCTCCTGACCTCTGAAGGTGGGGCTAGGTTTATAACCCACATCCTCCTGACCTCTGAAGGTGGGGTTAGGGTTGGGGTTATAACCTACAGCGTCCTCCTGGCCTCTGAGGTGGGGGAGGGTCCGTCCCTACTGGGGTCCTCTGATATCTTGATGGCTTCAATCATTGCTGCCAGGAGACCATTCCCTCCCTCTCCGCGAAGGGCGGGGCCAAAGCACTCCGGCCGACGAATCAGAAGCCTCACCACCACATTGGCGTTCTCTTCCACACTCTCACCTGCCAGGACGACGGGTAAACGATAACATCATTGATGAAGAAAAGAAGGCAACATCTTTAGCGTAGAAATATTCCGGTGCAGGGCAGAGTCGCCATCGTACCATTGCAGAACACAGCAAAGCGGAGGAAGTCCAGATATCGTTCTCCCTCGACGGGGTTCCAGCCAATGTCCGGGTAGCCTTTAGACACCAGCATAGAACAGCTCTGGAGGCCACAGCCCGCCAGGTACTGGACCACCTAGGCAAGATGGTGGAGAGGGCGGCATGTCACAGCTCTGGGTACAGTTGAGGCCTATTTACCCAGGGTTTCTAACAACAGTCCTGGAGGTCCAATACAGTCCCTGTTTTCTTCTAATCAGGGTCCGCTTCAGACAATAGGCGAGTGTCGCTACTGCCAGGTAAAATAATGAAACGTTTTCAACCCTCAAAAACCAAGGTTCTAGAGCCCAACTCTAACCATTATATACGCTCCGGGTCTATACCAAGTTTATGACTGGAGTTAAAACCTCCCGTAAGGTAGACCTCCAGGAACCGGGATGCCCAATATATATTGCCATAAACCCAGTATGGGTGTCTGACGGGCTGAATTCATCTGGTTTGGGAAGGCCTTACTTTCTCCAAGTCTGGTTCTCTCAGGGCCAGAGCCAGCTCATTATTGTCCATCACGGAAGCAGCCGCCACGTCTAGCGGGGTGGAGCCACGCATGGAGGGGGACGCTGGGGAAGGAGAGAGGAGGCGAATCACACAGAAGAACCTTTAGCCAGCCAGACTAGCCAGAATCGATGAGGAGTGTTTGTAAAGTCTCACCAGATCGAGATTAAAACCCAATGGGCACCTGTACAACTCGGAACCCTAGGGTTTCACTGAATACTATTTTGGGGAAGATTTTTGGTCCCCAATGGAATATTAGCACGTTTGCACACACACACATAGTAAACACACTCACCAAGGCCAACACTGCTGTTCTCCAACAGGTAGCTGAGGTGATCAAACATGGCTTTCTGGTTCTGTCTACTGATACGACAGAAATAACACAGGAAACGGCAGCAGTTGGCCACCATCTTGGGGAAGGTGATTTCCTTGACAGGAAGTACCAGAAAAGTCAACACTATTACTTGTTATTTTAGTCTTTCAGTCTTTAGCTTCTTCGTTGCAGAATGAGGGGGGCAAAAGTTGATATTATAAAAGACAATACATTTAGCGATAAGCTATCAAAGACACAAAGACTAAAATGTTTAGAAACACAGAAACTGAATCTGGATCTCATATTGCAGCCTATTTCCTATATAGTGCACAACCCCGGTCAAACGTAGTGCATTATATTAGAAGTAGGGTGCCATTTAGAACAATCTTCACATGAGCTCATGTCCCTACTTTCACTTTTGCAATTTAAACATTCAACATCCAAAGACAGCAGTATTCCAGTTGGCCCCCTTGGAACCCTGGGTGAAGTGCTCCACAAGGACATAGGTGTGGTGTTAACGCGGAGGCCGGCCGGACTGACTGAGTAGTCACCTTGGATTCCCCTCCGCTCAGGACGTTCACCATCACCTCCATCACGGTCTCGTGCATGCCCAAGGCTCTCATTAGGTTTGGGTGCTGATAGAACACCTTGTTGTTCATGATGTCACTGCACGCAAAAGCAAACAGGAAGAGCCGTTAAACAAACACAGCCCTCATCGGGTCAGGGTGCTCCAGGTAGAATTCCCCAAACAGGTAAAAGGTCAGAGCAACACGAAATACAAACCCGGTATCCTTCCGCCATGTGAGCGGGTTAGAACAACATCTAAAACAGACTCCGTATCCTTCCGCCATGTGAGCGGGTCACAACAACGTGTACGGACTCACCCCAGCCCTCTAATCATCAGTTTCTCCTCCTCCCGACCCATACGGACGGACAGCAGAGATCGGATCTGGCCCAGCGACGCCAGCAGCTTGATGGTGTCCTCCACAGAGACAGAGTTGATGGTGTAGGCCTTGGGCAAGGCTCGGACCTGACCCCCGATGCCATCGTACTGCCGGTGGAGCAGCACGAACATGGCTCGGACCAACTCCGGGTCCTCGATGACGCTCTCCTGGGCCCAACGCACCATGGTCTCACTGATCAGCTGCTGCAGTGTACCTGGGGGGGGGGGGAGACAACGCTGAGACAGCGAATGCTGTTCGTTCCAAACACCGCCCTTTAATCTGGGTTATCTGCATGTTTCCATTCATAATACCGCCCTTTAATCTGGGTTATCTGCATGTTTCCATTCATAACACCGCCCTTTAATCTGGGTTATCTGCATGTTTCCATTCATAACACCGCCCTTTAATCTGGGTTATCTGCATGTTTCCATTCATAACACCGTCCTACCAGGCTAGATCCGATAGTATTAACACTATGCCTGTGTTAGCTGTTTAGATCCGATAGTATTAACACTATGCCTGTGTTAGCTGTATAGATCAGATAGTTGTATCGGTATGTAGCCTGTGTTAGCTGTGTAGATCAGATAGTATTAACACTATGTAGCCTGTGTTAGCTGTTTAGATCAGATAGTTGTATCGGTATGTAGCCTGTGTTAGCTGTTTAGATCAGATAGTTGTATCGGTATGTAGTCTGTGTTAGCTGTTTAGATCAGATCGTTTTAATACAATGTAGCCTGCGTTAGCTGTTTAGATCAGATTGTATTAACACTGTGTAGCTTGAGTTTCCTGTTTAGATCAGATCGTTAAACACAATGTAGCCTGGGTGAAGTGTTTAGACAGTGTTAACACTGTCAATCCATGTTATCCATTTAGATCAAAATTGACCAGAATGCAGCAAGTCCGTGTTACCTCTTTATACCTGATCACATTTATTTATTTGTATAATACTTTATTAAAATGTTTTCCTAAAATTAACGACAAGGACTGAAAAGCAACTCAGGTTAATTAAATGGTCAAAACCTTTAATAGCGGGAGTTACTCTATGCAGTGGACTGAATCACTGGGGTTTCCAGGTGATTAATTGCTGGACTTACTGGCTTTCTTGGCTTTCTTCTTGTTCTTCGGCATGAAGGTCATCTTTTTTTTTAGGTAGACTACCTTCTCCACCAGGGACATGAGTCGTCCTCGGATGGTGAAGTCACTGTCTGCCTCATTCAGCTTGTCCTCATCCATCTCTATGCCTGTAAGGAATGAAGACCTCTGGTAAGTAGCCAAAACGGGCAACCCCTAGAGGTGGGGGACACTGGACTAAAATTAACATTTGGAATTTTAGGACACTTGTGACATGAGATGTATCCAAATTCATTTTAGGACCGTTGGCTAGTGGTCCAGAACAGCGCTCCTCATGCAGGTGTAATTAACAGCAGGAGTCTACCCCCACAGTCGTTTATTACTGTCACCATGTCAGAGGAAGCAGCTCTATCAGGAAGTGTTGCGTTAGCAAATCTACCGCAGTGAGTCATTAGGTCTTCGTGAAAGTCCAGCAGTTGTTCTCGGATCTCCTCAGGACAAGGACAGTCCTGCTTGTCGTCCTTGAAGTTCAGCAGCATGTTGATCTGGGGACAGACAACGGCAGTAACCCGGTCGCCCCGGTTGGTAGGTGTTCCCTCGTGGTCACAAAACGGCGTACAAACGTGGCCGACCTGTTGAACGGCCGCGTGGCACCGTACCTGCTCCTGCGGCGGAGACCGGAACTCTTTGGTCTTCCTGGCGGTCAGCGCGGCCGACATGTTGAGGGCTTGCATGACCTCGTTGTAGCGGAACCTCTGGTTGTCCTGGAGATGAGCCACGAAGTCATCGCTGAACCCCACCACCGCCTCGATGCGGTGGCGCACCTGACAGTCACACAGGTACTGCAACAGGTGGCACATCTAGGGAGACACACACACACACACACACACACAGATGAATCGTGTGGAAAGGGGGCCGCGGCCAGCGTATCCTTCCGTGTGCGCTTCATCACCGGGGACGGACGGAAACAGTGTACCTGTAGTTTGACAGGCTCGGGTAGTTTCATCTGGAGCAGTCCTTTAGGGACCTTCCCGGCCCTCTCCTCTCCTCCCGCCCCCTCCCCCCCTCCCCCACCCTTAGCGGCGTCGCTCTCGGGCACGTCGGCCGGCGGCTCCCCTCCCTCGGAGAACACGGACGGTTCGATCAGCCGCAGGATGTTCTTCAGGTCCCCGTTGTGGAACACGCCCATGATCAGCAGCGTGTAGAAGAGCTTGATGAGGGGCACGAACAGGAACTCGGTGCTGCCGCCCACAGGGTCCCTGACGTGCAGGCTGCCCTCGCGCACCGCCTCCGTCAGCATCTCGATGGTCCTGGCCTTCAGCGCCTCCAGGGGGAACTCGGGGCTGTGCTGGAGGCGCTCGGCGCGGCTGCAGACGGACGCGGGGGAGGAGAAGTGCATGCGCGGGCGCAGGGAGGTGCTGAGGCCGATGCCCGGCAGGCCGTGCTTCTTCCGCTCGTCCGGGAACAGGGTGATGGACTTGGTCTCGTCCGTCATGGGGACGATGTACTCGTTGTTCATCATGAGCCGCGCCGTGGCGTACGTGCTGAGAGGACGAGAGGACGGACACGCCCGGTTAGAGATGTCTATACGCACACACGAGCAAATCCTGGGCTGCCCTGAATGTCTTGCTCAAGGGCAGAACAGCCGAGGAAATAGTAAACCCAATCCAGTGGCCGGTTTTCTTTACTACCCCAGGACTTGAACCATACACCCTTCCGGGTTCAGGTCCCCCCTCCAAAACAAACCCCCCCCTCCCACCCCCACCCTGCCGGACGGCCAACCTGAGGTGGATGTCTATGAGCAGGTCGTAGTATCCTGTCCTGAGGAGTCCCGCCATGTACTTGTTGTCGATGGCGTAGAGCAGCTGCGCCTCGTCGGCGTGGGAGCAGAGGGCGTGGGCGACCCGGTTGTTGCCGAGGGCGCACACAGCCGAGTACAGCCGCAGCGTGTGGTAGTGAAACTTCAACAGCTCCTTCTGCTCCGTTAGCTCCAGGATGTCCACCGACCTGGGGATGAGGGGAACACGTCTGAGGCTCACACGCTGTAGGAGGCTCGCGCGGCCGCTTGGACCTCGCAGGGAGACCCGTTCGCAGGCTTTTGATGGAAAACCGCTACAACGTTCAACTGGCTCTTACACTGGATGAAATCCTTCCCACTTCTAAACTTCCGGAACCAGAATCTAGAGGGGGGGCCCGGAAGAGGGAGGCCCGGAAGAGGGAGGCCCGGGGGAGCGCGACCCTTACCGGTTCTCCTCGGGTATGTGCAGGGACATGAACTGCAGCGGTTCGGAGCAGGTGACCTGCCAGCCGAGGCGGTCGTTGACCCGGGACACGTGGGCCTTGGGGAAGAGGTTGGGCACCCGGCTCCACAGAACCGGGGTCAGGAACTGGACGTGCAGGCGGGGGGGGCACTGGGGGTTCTGGTTCCTCCGCTCACTCTTAAACAGACCCGCCGACAGGGGCATCGCATTCTGGCAAAGGGGGAGGTGACCGAGCGAGGTTTGGGGGTCAGAGTGGGCGGAGCCTGAAAGGGTCTCTCACACACACACACACACTCCCTGCTCACCTTGATGCGTCCCAGTTCAAACTGGAAGATGCTGGGACTGGTGGCCTGAGCGAACACGGCAGGGAACAACTTGGTGCTGGGCTCCACCTGCAAAAGACATGGGCAAAATCACTCCCTACGCCTTGTGTAGTGCACTGCTTACGACCACGGGACCGCCGGGCAAGTATCTATTGACTAGTACGCGATTTAGTCCACAGCCACAGTCTGCTGGGGAATAGACCCAGTCCCCTGTCAAGAGGCCAGGTAGGGGGGACATTAATCACACCTCAAACAGCAGGCTGAAGGTTGGAAAAGCTAAACATAGGATGTACTCCATTAGTTCGCTGCTTCGTCTCTCCATTTATGGCATAACACTGAAAACATCCTAAAGAGATGACAAGTAGCCGTGTTCTCTACCAGGTAGTATGTATTGAAACATGGACCACATAACAAGTAGCCGTGTTCTCTACCAGGTAGTATGTGCTGGAACATGGACTACATAACAAGTAGTCGTGTTCTCTACCAGGTCGTATGTGCTGAAACATGGACTACATAACAAGTAGCCGTGTTCTCTACCAGGTAGTATGTGCTGAAACATGGACTACATGACAAGTAGTCGTGTTCTCTACCAGGTAGTATGTGCTGAAACATGGACTACATGACAAGTAGTCGTGTTCTCTACCAGTTAGTATGTGCTGAAACATGGACTACATGACAAGTAGTCGTGTTCTCTACCAGGTAGTATGTGCTGAAACATGGACTACATGACAAGTAGTAGTGTTCTCTACCAGGTCGTATGTGCTGAAACATGGACTACATGACAAGTAGCCGTGTTCTCCACCAGGTCGTATGTGCTGAAACATGGACTACATAACGAGTAGCCGTGTTCTCTACCTGGTAGTATGTGCTGAGTTCCTTGCCATTGGCGGTGAAGGTTAACAGTCCATTGGCTGTGTCCACCAGACAACCAATCTCCAGACCATTGTTGTTCCGGCCTTGACCAGGACTCGTACTTTCCCCCGCCCACACCATGTAGCAGTTACTACGCTTGATGCTATGGAAACAGATACAGGTCACAGCTACTACCCTTGATGCTACGGAAAACAGATACAGATAGGAGATCCTACTCCTGATGTTATGGAAACAGACCTCTCGTGGACTTTGCCCTTCTCGTCTCCCAGGGTTACGGTGACAGTGCGGACCTTGTCCAGGTCAAAGGCTGTGTCGTATTGGTGAAAGTCTGAGGTCACCCAACCAACCCACACATTGCTTGGCTCCTGGCCAGGGAAGATTCGCACTGAGTAGTAGTACTGGGGAGAAGAACACACAACTGTAATAAACATGTAATAAACTCGCATCTACATGTTGTAACAGACACGCTACACTACTACAGGAGGTGCATGTGTGGGTGGGTTAAGTACTTTAGGGTGTAAAAAAGTAGCTGTATCAAAATTAATAGCAGCAGTGTATAATATTGTAGTACTAATATTGATAGTAGTAGTAATAATAACAGTTGTTTTAGTAGTCGTAATACTAATAGTAGTAATAATAACAGTTGTTTTAGTAGTAGTAATACTATTAGTAGTAATAATAACAGTTGTTTTAGTAGTAGTAAAACTAATAGTAGTAATAATAACAGTTGTTTTAGTAGTAGTAATACTAATAGTAGTAATAATAACAGTTGTTTTAGTAGTAGTAATACTAATAGTAGTTATAATAACAGTTGTTTTAGTAGTAGTAATACTAATAGTAGTAATAATAGCAGTAGCAGTAGTTTTAGTAGTAGTAATAATAATAGTAGTAATAATCGCAGTAGCAGTAGTTTTAGTAGTGTAGACAGACAACACAGTGGTAATGAGAAAAAACAACACTAATACAGGAACCACCAATGCAGGAAAGGGAAGTACTAAAACAGTCATCAGCTATTACGGTGTATAACAGAGGAACTACTTAACATAACACACATACCATGAAGGTATGTTTCAGTACGATGTGTTCAACCCGCAGATGATATGAAAGAGGCATGGGCTCAACTTATTTAAAGGAAGTACATTTCAGTGTACACAAAATGACAAGGACTTCCCAAAATTGGAGCAGTGTTTCTCAATCTTGGTCCTGGGGACCCCAGGGGTGCATGTTTTGGCCCCACCACTCACACACCTGATTCAAACGTTGCCCCACCCCTCACACGCTCGCTTGACGTAATCAACCTCTCATCAAGCTTTAACTTGAACTAGGTGTGTGAGTGCGAGGGCAAAAATACAAATGTGCACCTCCTGGGGTCCCCAGGACCAGGATTGGGAAACACTCAAAATGCTCCGTTCTGTGTGAAACAAAAAATCAGTGAAGAGACATGATGTCCGTACAGTGGATGTCTGCATGAGGTAGTCATAGTCATCTCTGTCATCAGCAAGCACCTCCTCTGACAGGCGAGCTGAAGAGTTACTGGCGTTAAACTCTGGTTTGGTCCGCTTCAGCATGAACCTACAAGGACAGAGGTCAGGGGGATACAAGGATGAAAAGACAGAAAGAAATACTATATAACCCAGCAACATCTGTATTGTATCTAGTCAGAACCCAAACTGGACAGGGGCACTGAGGTAATAGACTACAACCAGGGCCCAGAGCTTTCCCTGGTCAGGTCAGTGGGGTTGGGTCCAATGGGTCGGGTTTGTGGTGTTTGGTCCATTTGGTTGGGACAGTGAGGTCGGTTCCTTGGGGTCAGGGCCGAGGGGTCAGGACCGTGGGGTTGGGTGAGGGGGTTTGGGGTCCTTGGGGTTAGGTGCGGGGGGGGGGGGGGGGGGGGGGGGGGGGGGGGGGGGGGGGGGGGGGGGGGGGGGGGGGGGGGGGGGGGGGGGGGGGGGGGGGTTGGGTCTGTGGGGTCGGTTCCGTGGGTTCAGGGAAACCCCCCGGTCCTAACTATAGTCTACAAACCTCTGCTTTAACTTGGAGGGCTTCTCCTGGGTGTGGTCTTTATGGTTGTTGAACTCTTCTCTCTCCTTGTCCACGCTGGAACCCAATGTGCCGTGGGCCGACTTCATCAACACCTAATCCCCAGAAGACACACGGAACGGTACATATACAAAAGAAAATGTCTGAATAGTAGTGCACGACTAGTAGAAATAGGCTCTGTTTCATTACATTTTATTTTAGCAGAATGCGTGGGTCATTCCAAAACAAATCCAAGTTAGAAAGACAGACATATAGCTCCATAATAAGCACCTCAAAGTCGGACACGGTCTCAAAGTCTAGCAGGTCCTTCCTAGAGGAGAAGGAGAAGTTCCCCCCGCTGGCTGGGAGCGTCCCGCCGGGCGACGTCTTCAGGACCTCGTGACACTCGATGGGCATGCTGAGGCGATAAAACGTGATGTCCGGGTTGCTGTTCTGGGAGCCAAATGACCTCTGGGTGACCTTAAGACATGGGGAACTATCCACAGTGCCGTCGATCCTTGTGACCTTTTAGAAAAACAACAGCCGAGACAATTTGGTTCTTTGTGACTCTGACTATGTGATTCTATGTGACTCTGACTATGTGATTCTATGTGACTCTGACTACGTGATCCCATGTGATTCTAACTCAGTGATTCCATGTGACTCTGACTACGTGATCCCATGTGATTCTAACTCAGTGATCCCATGTGATTCTAACTCAGTGATTCCACGTGGCTCTGACTATGTGATTCCATGTGATTCTAACTCAGTGATTCCACGTGACTCTGACTACGTGATCCCATGTGATTCTAACTCAGTGATTCCACGTGGCTCTGACTACGTGATCCCATGTGAT
>JACXGK010013110.1:0-13414 GCA_016801125.1 Novumbra hubbsi
GCACGGTTCACAGGATTGGCTGTGTTTGGGTCTGGGATGGGCACGGTTCATTTGCATATTAATATGGATGCATTGTGTTTTGGTGACTGACAAGATGTGTAACGATGTACCGTTGGGTGTTTGCAGGCCTATTGCTCTAAGACATGATTACAGCATCCACTAAAGGCCTCCCAGGTCTCAGTCTGTTTCTCTTTTCACCCCTCAGCCTCTGAGACTGGTTCAAACTTCCACCCAATCTTCTTCTCCCAAGACCGGCTGCTGGAAGAACTCTTTTGTGTCTGCATCCAGCTGGTCAACAAGACCTGGAAGGAGATGAGAGCTACGCAGGAGGACTTTGACAAGGTAACTGACCAGCTGCATCATTCCCCTGTCTCTTCATATCCACTGTCTGTACCGTCTGTCTCCTCGTATCCACTGTGGATGTGCCGTCTGTCTGTGTACAGCCATGTATTGAGCACAGTTCGTAGGATAATACCAGCCAACAGGCTCCAGCACAGCCACACAGAGTAGGAAACAGTTTAATCTATCTGAGAGCGCTGTAGGGGAGGCGACCAGATGGGGCATAATTAGTCCTTTGGAATCGTTAATATGAGACATTGATTAGTCTTCAGAATGGCCACCACAACGGAATATCGACCCGCTCCTCTCTGTGTGAATGATGGATGAATAGCATGTTGGGGGGAACGTGAGACTGCTGGGTGGATCCACTCTCTAATGAGAAGTTATTCCGGTCTAGTCTGGACTGATATAGAGCTATTGCCTTTGAAGCATTTTTGTTCCACTGCAAACCTTCCTAGGGGGGTGGCGGACTTCTTTCTAATGCTAACCAGACTGGTCCCCTCACACAGACACTATTCAGGAACACCACAACGGCGCAACAAGTGTCCTCTGGTCATAAACCCCTAACCCTGACCTTTTGGGTTGGCCGAGTGTCTGGCCAGCATTGTTGAGCCCACTGCTCCCTCCCACAATCCTTTGGGGCAGAGACAATGGGGCATTAGAGGCACAAAGAGAATCCCGCTCTATTGCAGAATCGGAGCGACAACACAATAGCCTGGTTCTATCAGCAGTAATTCCACAAGAGAAAAACCACTGGAGCCGGTGGTGAAAAGACGGACGGTGTTCAGCCAAGTTAGGAAGGCTTGGTTTCTCCTCACAGCATCGTCTTCAGATCGCAGTCAGGAAGATTCTGGTTACGGTTTAATGAAAAATGTTTGGAGAAAATCGATGCAGAGAAGCTGTGCTGAGAACGTGTTTACTACGGGGACATGTTTACTCCATGCATGTCTTGCAGCAGCAAATTCAACACGTCAACATGACTGAACAAGCCACACAGAGTCTATATTTGGCTTTTGCTGTGCTCTTCTCCTGCCCCTCATTTCTAGGACCTCCTAGCCGTCTATCTGTCCCCTAGTTCAATCACATGCTTTCTGTCCTAGTTCAATCACATGCTTTCTGTCCTAGTTCAATCACATGCTCTCCCCCCCTTAGTTTAATCATTAGCCCTCTCTCTGTCTGTCTGTCTCTCTCTCTCTCTCCTGGTTTAACCACAAGCCCTGTGTCGTCCCCTCCTGGTTTGACCACAAGCCCTGTGTCATCCCCTCTCTCCTGGTTTGACCACAAGCCCTGTGTCATCCCCTCTCTCCTGGTTTGACCACAAGCCCTGTGTCATCCCCTCTCTCCTGGTTTAACCACAAGCCCTGTGTCATCCCCTCTCTCCTGGTTTAACCCCAAGCCCTGTGTCATCCCCTCTCTCCTGGTTTAACCACAAGCCCCGTCTCTCCATGTCTTCTCGGCCCCTCCCTCCAGTAAACCCCTAGCTGTTCTGTCTTCCATGTCAACTGCTAATCGCTCCTGGCAACACGCTGCTGTATGTATGACCCCCCCCCCCCACACACACACACACACACACTTTCTCTCCAATAACCATCACACACCACATTGCTGGGTTGTGTGGAAACGGACACAGCTGCTCCTCACTGGGGCTGAGGTAACGGTCTCTTGTAATGGGGATCTCTTTCCATTGGCTACCTCGTGGATTGACAGCAGAGGAGAAAGGGGTGTGAGTGACTATCAGGGTGTCTGTTTACAAAACGAGCTTCGCTGTGGACTGCCGATGTCACAAAGGTGATGCCCCCTCATTCTCCCTTCTGCTGTCCTCTTGTCCATTTCTCTTCTACATCTCCCTTTGTCCGTCTTTTGCTTTCCATTGAGTGCTGGACTAACGCTGGCATCTAGGTGGTACTTGAAGGGCAAGCAATGGAGGTGAGACTCTGTTTCGGTTCGTTTGTATGTGGTTTCACACCGTATGTGCGAATAATGCTGTTCTATGGGATGGAGCTTTGGGGTGAAGCTTTCATGAGCAGCCACCGACCGCAATCTATAACAAAACCGTCAGATTCTTGTCAGATGTGTTTCTGTAAATGTTTGTTTCTGCCCACATAATATGTGACAGATGTTACGTACGTGTTGGTACATTTGGGGCTTTTCTGTAGAATTTTTATGACCGAGTCATAGGTAATGTATGTTGATGCTGTGCATCCGTGACAAATTTGATCTTTTTAGTAGAGGCTGTTTGTTTTTTTTGTTCTTTTATTCCTCTTGACCACCCATTAACGAGGCTTGATTAGTCTGGATTGAGAATCAGCACAGAGGCAGTGAGTTTAAATGGACTTGGTGCAAGTAAATACTACTGTTTCATGAGTTCGGCATGAGCTCTAGATACAGTTCACTACATAGAGAATGAGTGTGCCGTTCCTTCACATTGTCTGCTCAGGGGTTCGTGGGTCATGCACAGTGTGTGGCCCCGTTGATCTGTACACATTATTTAATAAAATGGCTCCATACTGGCACTGCTGTAGTTGGGGAGGGGAAGGGGTTACCATGACGCACAGAAAACCAACATTCTCATGGCGACGGCTGCTTGGTCATTGAGAGACATTCTGAGTAGGGATGCAGAAAAGAGGGGAGAGGAGGGAGGAGGTGGGGATTTACTGTGTGGGGTTTGGTAAGTAGATTTTCTAGGATGGATTTTTCAAATGGGCCATGTTGGAGACAAATTAACCCCTAGTTTAAGCACACACACCTGCTGGTACTTTGTCATGTGACCGTAACCATCCAGAGCTCTTGTTTTGGGGTGACTAAGGTCAAGTGTCACAGCGCTGTTGTGTTTTTGTGTGTTGCATTGAGACCCAGCTAAGGGCTTTCAGATTGCCCTGCATATCACCAGAAGGTCTACAGCCATAACACAGCCGGCATGTAGCATGTAGCCGACAATCAACCTCAACCGCCTCTGTCTTTCTGCAGGTGATGCAGGTTGTGCGTGAACAGATCACCAGGACTCTGTCCAGTAAGCCCACGTCCCTGGAGCTTTTCAAGAACAAGGTCAACGCCCTGAACTACAGCGAGATCCTCAAACTGCGCCAAACCGAGCGGCTGCACCAGGAGGAGACCCTCGCCACACCCGTGCTGTATGTCCTGAACCTCCTTGGTCACACACACCTTAACCCGTTCAGGTCCCGTGGACCTCATCTGGCTGAGCGGGGCCCATGGCATCCGGCCTGCGTGACTGACTCGCACATTCAAATGTCTGAATCCCACTTTCTGAGTCAACGTGCCAAGGCTTATTATGCAGTTGAGTGTATCTGACCTTTCGTCAATGTTGACAGCCACGCTAATGGAATGTGTGCATACATCAGTTGGTATACCAGCATGCAAGCGAGAACAAATGACAACTCCTCACCGATAAGCTCTGGTTCCAAGTGATGAATCAGTGGTGCTGTGGCGCCCCTGTTGGTGTCCAAACGGCTGGGAAATGTCATGGAACCCTATAGGTTCTTGGTTCTTAATAAAAAGCCTGAACTGTTGGAGCCGGTTCCACATTACCCATGGACAAAGTAGCCCCTCGACCTGACTCTTACGCCGGGCATTGTGTGGCCCGTGTACAGTCATCAAGCATGGCTTTGTTTTTGGCAATGTGAGATGGACTTTTCAGTCACATGACATGGGGGTAACTGTATTTTGTGCTGCTTCTCCGTTTCTGTGTCCCCTGTAGAGAGCTGAAGGAACGCTTGAAGCCTGAGCTGTTAGAGCTCATCCGCCAGCAGAGACTGAACCGCCTTTGTCATGGAACACTGTTCCGCAAAATCAGCAGCCGACGCAGACAAGGTGAGCCCGGATTAGAGCATATACTGTATGTACTCTAGAACAAGGTGAGCCCGGATTAGAGCGTATACTGTATGTACTCTAGAACAAGGTAAACCCGGATTAGAGCATGTACTGTATGTACTATAGAACAAGGTGAGCCCGGATTAGAGCATGTACTGTATGTACTATAGAACAAGGTGAGCCCGGATTAGAGCATGTACTGTATGTACTATAGAACAAGGTGAGCCCGGATTAGAGCATGTACTGTATGTACTATAGAACATTGTGAGCCCGGATTAGAGCATGTACTGTATGTACTATAGAACATTGTGAGCCCGGATTAGAGCATGTACTGTATGTACTCAAGTTGTCAGGGTGAAAGCAACCAGGACAGCCTGCACAGTTGAAAAACAGGGACCTGAATTATTGCTGGTAGATGATCTGAAGAAAAGAGACGCTGATCGTTTTAATGTTTGGTCCTTTCAGACAAGTTGTGGTACTGTCGTCTGTCGCCCAATCACAAAGTTCTGCACTTTGGCGATGTGGAGGAGGACACAGAAACCCCTGCCATTGAGAGTCTCCAAGAGAAGAGTAAGTTATTACCGACAGCAGTAAGACTCCCTGCACTCTGCCACTGTTGTAATGGCATCACCCTCTGTCGTATGCTTTTGAAAGACAGTTTGAACATCAGCCAGTCTACTAGGTTAGACTGGTCCCATGATTCAGTCCAGGTCAGTGTGGGCTCACACACCAGTGTTTACGTTCCTTCTCGTATGGGTTTTATTTTTTTTAGGATGTTTTCATTCCACAAGGCAAAACATTTTATTTGGAGAAATGTTCTGCCATAGTCTTTCTATTCAGTTATCTCTCTTCATTGCCAAATGACGTTGAGACTGACATTATTTTGATGTCCCTGTGTGTTGGTACAAATGCTTATCTTTCCTCTCTCAGTTCCAGTGGCCGATATCAAAGCCCTTCTGACGGGGAAAGACTGCCCACACATGAAGGAGAACAAGGGCAAACAGACCAAGGTCAGTGTGTCGTCACCATGAACACCCACACCCCCCTTGAGCCTCCTGCGTCTGGCCCTCTATAAATGATGTGGTGCTGTGTCCTCCTGCAGGAGGTATTGGACCTGGCTTTCAGCATTACATACGACGTGGAGGAGTATAGCCTCAACTTCATCGCCTCATCCAGAACCGACGTGAGTAGTGACGCATCAGGAGCCGGTCTGTCCTCGTCCTCGCGGCACCTTCCTTACTAATCGTTCTCACTCTCAGTGCGTCTCTCTCTCTCTCTCTCGTTCTCTTGCTCTCTGTTTTCTTTCGTTCCGTCGTTCAAGCAAACAGGAGGCTACTGAGCCTCTGTTAAATCATTACTACATTCACACTTAGTAGGTCACTTTTCGGCGAGACATTACCAGAGAACGTCTTCGCTGCGCATAAAGTATGTGTATTGCTAATGCCGATGTGTCTGTCTTCCTCAGTTCTGTCTGTGGACGGACGGACTGAGCGTGCTTCTTGGACGGGACATGAGCAGTGAGTGCATGAGGAGTGAGTTGGAGATCCTGCTCTCCATGGAGATCAAGCTCCGCCTCCTAGACCTTGAGAATGTGCCCATCCCTGACAACGCCCCCCCGGTGCCCAAACCCCCTAGCAACTACAACTTCTGCTATGACTTCAGTCAGACCGAGCAATAGGCCTGAGACCAGGACGGATGAGGTGACCTCAGGACAATGTCACACCAGTGTTTCCGACAGAAATGTATTCAGTAGAACAGATATGATCACCTGTCCTGTGGATGAGGGAATCATGTGAGCTCTACTCGTTGTCTTTCTGTCCACACACTTCAAAACGTGTCGGCGTGTGCCTGATATAGGCCAAACCTTTGGACATAAAAACACAGTGGCAACATGAGGCTGGACGGACATGTATTCAAAAAGCAGTTGCTAAGACTTCAACGTGAATTGGCGGAGTAATGCAGAATATGCCGGAGGAGGAAGGTGATTTTTTTGGGTACTATTGGAGTGAGTCATCTTTCTGGGTTTGGTCACACAAATGTATTGTAGCTGTACAAATGACACAATGAAATGCCTCTGAAGTGATTTTTTTTTTAATCTTTTGAATGCTCAAGGTTTTAGAATTGCATTTCAGTCATCATTACCTCGTTTTTCATGGTCCTTAGAGTTCTGTTTGGATAGAGTCCCTTTTTAAATTGTGTTATAAATGTTTTGGTTTTTGTACGGTTTTGAGGGGTGTTTTACATTAACTAGTAGCTTTGTGAGACAGGACGAGATTTGATTTATAGATTTGGAGTTCTGAAATGATACTTAAATTACTCATGCTGCTTATGTAGACTGTTCTAAAGTGGTACTTTAATCATCTGAAGAGTGAAACAAGAAAATCAAGGTCCTATAATTTGTAAGTGACTTTTGTTCCCTGAAAAATGCTTCAAGCACCATGTAGGTTGGCTCTCAAAAGTCTTCCGTTTTTTCCCTTTTCCGCATTTATTTGTTGCAACATGAAATCAAAATTGAATTCAGTTTTTGCCACTGATTGACCCTAAAAAGTGCACCTGCAAGTGAAAAGGTAAAATCTGTAAATTGTTCTCAATTAATTACTAATATAAATATAAATTTTGCATAAATATTCCTCCCTCTTGATGACACACCTCAATGAGCTGTGCAGCAACCAATTGTCTTTAGACGTGTAGAGGAACATCCACTACTTTCTTTTGAGAAAGAGCTTGGAGATCTGGAGCTCTCAGCAGAAGTCTTCATTTCTGATCAAGAGAGCACATTAAACAGTCAGGACCTGGTTCTTGCCAACCCCAGTTACACCCAAGTTTGTATTCCTACATTTATTGACACTAATGATGTATGCATCATAATCTGCCCTGCAACTGCTTTATTCAGTTTACGATAAATGACGGCCTATATTTAACTTCCTCCTTCAACCTTTTTACAGGAAACTGAAAGCTATATCTCAGTTCCAGTTAATGCGTTTTACAAGCCTTATCTTCTCAACCGCTTTCCAGTTCTCTACCTGTGTCCTGCTCTTGTCACCTGTTGCCCTCAGTCTGCTAAAGCCTTCAAACAATCTGAAAACCCAACTGTATAGCACATGCTGCAGTCATATTTAGTTAAACATTCAGCTGTGTGCAATCAAGGTGTTTCGCGTGATTTCAGTTAAAATACTCTGGTCTCTGGGAACTCCCACAGTTGGTTTGTATAATTCCTAACAAAAACAAAGGCATGAAGACCGTGGTGTCCCTAGCATTTGGAGGGCCCCTCTACCATAGTGATTGGGGGCCCTAAGCGACAGCCTATGTTGCTTATGCCTAGGGCTGGCCTGGTGAAGGCAAAAAGCTTTCAAATCAAAGCTGGAATAAGTTTTTTTAAAAATACCAATTATGGTTAAGGATATAGGAAAATTTCCGAAGCAAAGTCTATCCCACCGGAAACACCGTAAAGAACAGAAATAAGAAATGTAGAGAACATGGCACAAATGTAACTCTGTCTGGAACAGGCTATCCTCAGAAACCGTGTCCAGGAGAGAACGGCACATAATATGTGGAAAGAGTTAAAAACTCCTGTTCTCCAAAGGTTCCGGATCCAGCTTGTTGAAGCCAGAACAATTTGGCAAAAAGAGTGAGCTGATGTTGCAGTGTTCAGAGGCGCCAAGCTGGTAGAGACTTAACCATATTACTAAGGTTTCTCCAGCAAATTCTAACTGGAGGGGATGAATGCAATCAACTGTTTTCTGATTGTATTTGTTATTTAGAACAATTTGTATATTTAAATTGTTTACTCTGACAGATCAGCGGCAAAAACACAATTTAAAGCAGTTCTCATGTTATAAAACAAAATGAGGGGTAAATACTTTTTAAAACCACATTGTTATAATTTTTACTCTAGCTTCATGCCACGTAATATTCCTTTTTCTAATATATGAAATCATGAATAATGTGTAGATAGCATTTTTAGAGTTGCACCGTCGTATGTGAAATACACCCGAGAACCTCGCATGTGCTGGTTTTGAGGGTGGACGTGATTTATCATTTGTAGATCGCTCGGGCTAACATTCAAACTGTTTCATCTTAGGCAATAGGGTTTTGTTAGTCAAAGAACAGATAAACGATACAACCACCTGCCATAATCCTTTTTATGGTAGGTGAGTACAGATAAGTGACCAATGATTTAGCTAAGGGACCCATGTTTGTGTCTCTCCTATTCATTCTGTTGGCCTGGCAACCTTTTTTGCCCTGAAGATTTTGCTCCTAAAAGGTGTATTATGAAATGAAAAATCCTTTCTAAGGCAACGGGCATTAGTTGTATGACAGATATTTGCTCCTAGAAATGGAATATACTGTAAAACAGTAGACAGGTCCTACCAGTTTCAAGGGCTCATGATGGCAATTAGTTCCTTTTTTTGCGAGCTAACGGACATTGAATTAAATAATTTTCATTTGTCACCGAGTTGGCCTTCCTGGGCGTTTGGGGTGATTTTTGTTTTACGTTACACACATTCATCTCCATGTTAACCCCTAAAGTATGCTTTACTGAGATGCAGATGAATATTAATATGAATAAATAATTTTTGCAGATTGTCATGATTGTTTCATAGACTCCTCAGATAAACAAATATTCATTATCTCTGTCTACCTGCTGCTAACGAGGTTGTCGACAATCGATCAATAGGATTTGACCCGGTTACATTTGGCATTAAAATGTTTGCAATCTTTGAAGGCTAGATAGTTATTTAGATAGTTTCAGTAGCCAGATCGGTCTGTTTTTTAGATAATCTTACACAATGTATACCTGACTATTGCCAGAGGTTTTTAGGAAGATCTGATATCTTCAAACATTGGGAAAAGATCAGGACAAAGGACACCACATAAATACAACTCTATGCAGATAAGCAAGAGTAGATTTATTTAGCGATTTATTACATTTTGAAAGAAACCAGACAATCCTTTTTTTAAATATATATATTTTGCTTCTGAGTGGCACTGTTAAAGGGGCTATATGTAGAACAGTTTTAAACAAAATATATACGTATCTGCTGTAATACTGGTTCCCAATATTAACTCACCAGTTAATATTAAGTGCATACGAGAGTGCATCTTAAAATGCAAACTATTTAATAATAATAATAATAATACATTGAATTTATATAGCGCTTTTCTAAAGACCGAAATAACTAAAGACCCAAATAACACAAACACTTCATTGTACACTAAAAATTCTAGTTCATTCCATTTCTAAGTGAGAACAGTGTTAGGAACTGTTGTGCCATCTAAATCACTTTTCTTTTTTTTATAAAAAATATAATTTTCACCTTTTGTCATTTTTAAGGTGGTTTCAATGGGCTGTTTCTGTGGGCACATTTAGGAAATGGCCCTTAACATAAAGACAAATGTACTTTGACCTGAAATAAATGGTCATGCTATATGGCTATCAATATTTCGACTACGGCCTGGCCAATTCAGAACACACCATTGATTTGTGGTTTGTGCAGTATTGATTTGGTCCCTCTGCCCAAAAACAGATTCATTAAAATCAGCCTAGAACCTTGATATGAACAATCTTTATAACACAGCGTACACTGAACAAGAGACGTATTTTAGGGGACAGTCTCTCGGAAACAGATGAATCCTTGTCCTAGATTCAATACGATATACTTTTAGTTCATACAGGGTACATATGAGTCTTAATTTTTTGCTCCCAGCCCCTACCACACACACACACAAGTCAAAAACAGATCACGTTGTAGAGGCTAGGACAGACCAAGAGAACGATGCAATCGAAACAGGCCTTGTCTGCTAAGCGCCCCTTTAAATGCTGTGTTAAAACCGATTCAAGGTAAGCAGGACCAAAACCTGAAGTCTTCATTTGGGTCTAAGAAATTGATCCTCTTATTCATTTCAGAATGTTTAATTGCTAGAGCTTGCCAGCGTTCCCAGGGTTAAAATGACGCTAATTTAATCTATTACAAATCAACTCTTAAATAAGTTACTTGCATAAGACAATTACAGAAACGTGATTAAGGACATCCCACCTCACCAGAGTGCAAGGCTCAGGTCGGCCCCGCCCACAAAGCGGCAGTGGACATTCTCTAGGTAGGGCATCTGTGATTGGAGGAGATCCACTGTTGTCATGGAGATGTCTTTGCACCTGGAGATGTCCAGCGTACGCAACCTCTTACAGTATTGGACGAGCTGGGAGAGAGATCTGTCAAAGCATGAAGACTCCGCTGTAACACACTACCAAATGAAAGCTCTTCACGGTTCATAGTGTTTACATTTCATAGTAAGTGTGTGTGTGTGTGTCACCTATCTGTGACCGCGTCGCAGCAGGACAGGTAGAGGTGTTGCAGCCTGGTGAGGTAGGGGGCGGCACAGGCGATGCCATGGTCACTGATCTTGGGGCAGTGGCTGAGTGCCAGGCTGGTGAGGCTCCGGCAGTGGAAGGCCACCATCGTCAGGCTGTGGTCGCTGATCTCCGGCAGCATGGAGAGAGACAGGCGCTGCAGATCTGGATAACGCAGCACCTGTGCATGAGGACAGGGGCCGGATCAACCCGGTGCTCCTCATGGACTGGAAACGGGACATCAACCGCACACCTGACCTGACCCGGAAAGGCTGTGGACCCTGGTAACCACTTAAACCAGGGCAGAGACACAACCTTGCCACACGCCCTGGCCCCACAGCCGCTATCCTCCACTTTCCTACCTGTGCGATGCTGCTGTCGGTGAGTTTGGAGCAGGCAGACAGGTCGAGCTCCTGGAGGTTTCTGAGGGCCAGCAGTGAGGCCCCCTCCTGTTCCCGAAACACCCCCAGGTCCTCGTCCGTCACCAGCCGAGGCTTCTCCTGGAAGGGCATGCTGGGAGGCCGGAAGAAGCCCATGTTTCCAAAGGTGCGGGTGAAGCTGGGCCCCTTGTCCTCCTGCCGAGGGTCGAGAGGTTGAAGGTCAGGGGGAAGGGGGGCACGCTTTTAAAAAGCTACAGTGCTGGTAACCTGAACATAACCCCAGACGAGATGTACCTCCCCCCACCTGGCCCAGTCTCACCAAGTGGTGGTAACCTGAACGTAACCCCAGACGAGGTGTACCTCCCCCCCACCTGGCCCAGTCTCACCAAGTGGTGGTAACCTGAACATAACCCCAGACGAGGTGTACCTCCCCCCACCTGGCCCAGTCTCACCAAGTGGTGGTAACCTGAACGTAACCCCAGACGAGGTGTACCTCCCCCCACCTGGCCCAGTCTCACCAAGTGGTTGCTGGGCTCACACTCCTTGGTGGGCTCCACCATGCCCAGCAGGCCCCAGTCTGTGATCTCCTTGCACCAGCCCAGTCGCAGCACCTCCAGCCCGGGCAGGTAGGCTGTGATGGCACGCACGCTCAAGTCTGTCAGGTAGACGCAGGAGGTCAGGTCCAGCTCCCGTAAACTGGAGCCCAGCAGCTGAGCCAGAGAGAACATAGCCAGGTCCTGGGGGGGGGGGAAAAGGAGAAGGCCTGAGAGTTGGACGGCTCTGAAGAAGGATTAGGGACTACATTATTTTAGTCGGAAACGGAAACACGAGTTCCACACAACGTGGCACTTGGTATTCTAGCACAACACGACCCTCCGGCCACAATCGGCAGTGGCACAACCGGGGCTCGATGCAGTTACAGGTGCGTAGACCACTGGGCCAATCGGAAGGCCCGTAACTGCCGCTCTTAACAGAACCGTCGGATAGGACGGCTGCCATAGACTGCCGCATCGGGGCCCGGATTATGTTTACTGGGCCGGCTCAGGGATTCTATATGCTGCTAATCATTTTGGTGACAGGTCAGATGCTCTAGTTTAGGGTTTCTGTGGTCATAGCTATAAGAGGACGAGGCCTACACACTGACCCGGATGTAGGTGCAGCTCCTGAAGCTGAGGGTCTCCAGCCGTGCTCTGGGCGCGGGGGCAGACAGCCCCTTAACCATCTCGGCCCCACTGACGTGCATGCACTCCGACACGTCCAGGGTCCTCAGCTCTGGCAGCGCCATCAGGTCAGCCAGGCCTTTATCCGTCACCCTCCAGTCCCGGGACAGAGACAAGCGCCGGAGACCCTTCAGTCCCACGGCCACGGCCACCACGGCTCGACTCGTGAGCTCCGTGCAGCCACTGAGGTCCAGGATCCGAAGGCCAGGCTGGTGTTTACACAGCGCCTCCACCGAGGAGTCTGTCAGCTCCTTGCAGCCCTGCAGGCGAAGCTCCTCAAGGAACAGGCCCTCCACCTGCGCCACCGAGCGCAGTGACTCCGGGGTGATGCTGGTCCGGCTCAGGTCCAGCCCACGCATTGTGGAGGCCTGCTCCCGCAGTAGCCTACGGAGGTTGCGCAGAGAGAGCAGGGCGGAGGAGTCGGGCCCCACGGGGCAGCCGCGGTACGGGTCAAACTCGAAGGCGATGTGGCAGCCGGCCAGGGACAGGCGGCGTAGTCTGGGCGTGCAGCCAGTGAGACGGTTGAAGGTGAGGTCCGATAGGTAGCGCAGGTCGGAGAGGTCCAGCTCCTCGAGACCCGACAGAGCCAACCTCACCTAGGAAAGGAAACGGCGTCGTTTGAAAATACGCCTGGCGAGAAGAATGAGAGGGAGAGAGAGAGAGAGAGAGAGAGAGAGTGTTCTAATCATATTCAGCCTCCGGGGTCCTGACCTGCTGACGGTGGTCCTCCTTGGACAGGAAGGCTCCGGACATGAACAGGCTGTCCAGGCCGCGGAGGTCTAGCTTGCGCAGGGCGGTCAGCTGGGGCAGCAAAGCGAGGAGGGAAGACTCGGTGACACTGCTTCCTGGTAGAGAAAGGCCTTCCAGCTGCGGGCCCAGGCAACGCCCCATCTCCTGCAGCACAGCCCGGCTCATGCTGGAGCCATCCAGGTGGCTTATGACCAGGCGGCAGCCGGAACGCCTACTCAGTCCTCGGATCAAATCCAGGGACGAGACGGAGGCTGGAAACTTGTAGGTGAGATTTCGCTGGAACGTCAAGTCAGGAATAGCTTTTCAGTGTTAGGGTTAGAGAGATTGTTAGTGAGAAGCATGTATGATTAGGGTTAGGGTTAGAGAGATTGTTAGTGAGAAGCATGTATGATCAGGGTTAGGGTTAGAGAGATTGTTAGTGAGAAGCATGTATGATCAGGGTTAGGGTTAGAGAGATTGTTAGTGAGAAGCATGTATGATCAGGGTTAGGGTTAGAGAGATTGTTAGTGAGAAGCATGTATGATTAGGGTTAGGGTTAGAGAGATTGT
>JACXGK010013112.1:0-13371 GCA_016801125.1 Novumbra hubbsi
AGTCTGGGTAGGGGTGGGTCTGGGTAGGTAAGGAGTCTGGGTAGGTAAGGAGTCTGGGTTGGGGAGGAGTCTGGGTAGGTAAGGAGTCTGGGTTGGGGAGGAGTCTGGGTAGGTAAGGAGTCTGGGTTGGGGAGGAGTCTGGGTAGGTAAGGAGTCTGGGTTGGGGAGGAGTCTGGGTAGGTAAGGAGTCTGGATGTTTAAATTTTACTGTACTGAATAAACCCGACAGTACAATGTTCCCTTTCACTCTGTAATAATATTTAACACTGATATTGGGTTTGGCTGATGGTGGGTGATGTGCTGTGAAACATCAGGTTTCCACAGTGGAATGTGTGTTGGCCTATGCACATGTTCCCCTAGTGAAGAGGGGTTACATGTGAGATGCTTGTGCAGGTTCTGACATTAATGTCAATGGTTAAAGATGGAGAATGTTGTGGACGAGAATGTGCAGCTTCTCCCTGATTAATGTCATTTTTTATTCTGGGCTACAGCTTAGAGGTGCTCCCTGAGGTCCAGGGGTTGGACTATTCAGGGAACAGGTCCTGGCTTTTCCCCTGGCATAACATAGACGCAGATACCCACTAAAATGTGTTTCCAATCCATGGTGCCTCATTGGCTTTTAAATCTAATCAGTTTTCCGGCTGTTTGAAGCCCCAGTCGGTGGTGTTGTTGCCTAGACGTTGGTAAGTCTGCCAGAGGGACCTTTGACACTGATGTCAATGGGGGAGGAATGCGGAGACATTGCGGTTGCCTCGCCTGGGATGACATTGCCTGTGGTGTGGGTGAGGGTATGTGGCCAGACCTTAACAGAATGCAGGATCCATGAACCATCCACCCGATCCCTTACAATCTCCTACAATACAAAGTTCTTCTTTTTTTTTTGTACTGCGATTTTTGTATCTGCTAACATTTTGTATTGTTTGTGTGTATATATAATTGTATTGACTAAAACTGTTATGGACAGAGAGGAAAGTGGGAGAGAGAGGTGAGAGCGAAGGGGGAGGGAGGTGAGCTAGGAGAGTGAGATGGGGGAGTGTAGCACAACACCCTAAGGCATGACTATATTAGTGTTTCACATAGACAGAGCTCCCTACTGTCTCATCAACGCTCCCCCATCTCTCTCGCTCTCTCTCTCTCTCTCTCTCTCTCTCTCTCTGTGTCTTTCTCTCCTTCCCCTTTCTCTCTCCTTCACTCACTGTCCTTTGCTTGTTCTTTTGCTTTGCGGCCCAAACAGCAAGGCTTTTGTCTCAGATGATGGATGCAGAACTGCATCTCTCTGCCATTCTCTTGGTCTCTTTCTCTCACTTGGTTTTTCACACCATTTTTTCTTTCTCTCTTCTCTCAGTCTATCTTTCCCTTACACTCTTTTTCTTTTACATTCTACTTTTACATTTAGCATTTTACGTAATGACTCTGAGCTTGTTATATATATATATACCAGTATATATCTATATCTCTTTTCCCTGAGTCAGCACATGTTTTTAATGTTATTAGATAGCAGGATTTTACATATCACATTGTAATGTTAGTAGATAGCAGGATTTTACATATCACATTGTAATGCTAGTTGAAAGCTGTATTTCACATATTAAATTGTAATGTTGGTAGATGGCAGCAGAGGTGTAGCAAGCTTTTCAAAAGTGCGGGGGATGGATGTGGTTTGTTTATAAACAATAAAAACGAAGTGTGGGCGTTGAACCCTGTCATCGGGAAAAGTGTGGGTGTTAAAACCCCCACATCCCCCACGGGTGTTAAAACCCCCACATCCCCCACGGGTGCGACGCCCCTTGATGGCAGTACTTCACATTATCCCAGTTCATGGTTCGTAGATAGATGGCAGTATTTTACACAATACAGCATTGTGCTCTGTGGTGTGGCCACGTTATCGGCTCCAGATTGAAGGTTCACATGGTTTGGTAGGGCACCCATAAAGCCTCTATGGCCACTATCTGTGGTCACTATCTGTGGCCAGATCAGCTCCGCCAACACAGGAGTTTTCAATTCCAATGAATAACATTCCTTCCACAGCTCTGAGGACAGACAATTGAAAACAGAAGCCATGTATTGCGTGCAGACCTTATCTCTGGCATTTACCCCCTGCCAGGGATAATAAGTCCCTATTCATGTTTATTTAAAAAAAATAAAAACACACTGTTAATTTGGTGTAACCCAAAGTTTTGGATCCAAGTCAGCAGAGAGGCTTTGTGCCATTAACCAAACGGGGATGTTCTGTGTGTTCTCAGTACTGCCTAAACCCCAGGTTAGCTACAGGAACACGTCTCCGGGGGTGATTGAGGCAAACTGTACGGCTCTGTCCCGGCCGCCGGCCGAGATTGTTTGGAACGTGGAGCGAGACAATCGCACTATGGGACCCCCTGTGACATCACAGCTCCAGCAGGGGGACGGGACCACCCTGGTCATCAGCACCCTCACTGTCCAATCAGGACTGCTGAAGGACGTGTCCGTCAAATGCCTGGTTCACCATAAGGGTCTGGAGTCACCCATCGGCGTATCGATGAACACCAAGAGTAAGTCGGGCGTGGACACCAACAACCATTGTAGGAGGATCTATTCACCACACTAAACAGGATTCTCATTCAAAATCCTATCTTTGCTGTGAGTGGCTGGACTAAGGCCCGCCCCTAAATAATTCGCCTGAAATAGAATTGATTTTGGAGCGCCTGGCAATAAAGACATATGTTGACAAGCAGTTTCGATACAATCATTGATCGGCATGTACATTTCGCGTAACCCCGTTCTAACTTTTACCACAAGCCTAATGCCTAAGATGGATATTGCCTTGTCTTGTAGGGGTGTAAAATGCTTTTTAATATCAAAGACAATCACATCTGAAGCTGGTGAATAATTCATGTGTAATGTTCTCTCGCTGTCTCTCTTTAGTTGGAACCGCTCTGGCCATCCTTATCTCAGTGACCACCGTAGCTTCCTTGCTGGTCATAGGTCTCTGCTTCTGCCTTTGGAAGTGTTTCCTACGCAAAGACGAAGGTGAGGGTGTGTGTGTTTTGTGTGCGCACGGGGTATCCCTCCTTAACACCCTTGTCTCCCAAAGGAGAGCAGGAGATATGACTTCCGCTGTTTCTGTGTGTATGTGAACATTTTGAGCCTGTTCGACATGGCTGTTTTTTTCTGATGTTCTCCACCAAGACGCCTCAGCCGGGGAGGCGGTGTTTCTGTGTGTGCCATGGGATTTCTGAGACCACCGTGTGTGTGTGTGTGTGTGTCCTCTGTGTGTCTGTGTGGCTTCTGTGTCGTCCTGCTATGTTCTGGTATTTAGCATAGTGGGGATGGTTTCCCAACTGATTCTCCACCTTCCCATTCATTTCTTAGTTCATTGTTAATGGCTTACTTTATTGCTACTCTTTGGATTGGACATGTATGGCACCAAAGTATGTATGTATGTATGTGTATGTGTGTGTGTGTTTACGTGGCCACGCCCTCATAGAAGAATAATAGCAGTAAGAACTTTGGCCTATGGTCTGTCTCATTATTTTATTGTGCGTTTTTAAGAAGATAGCGTCCGGAAACAACATGGAATACATATTGTTATCTGGTAGCATTCTATGGCCTCAGTGATCCCAGAAGGCAAACATAAAGTGTTAAATTGGGAGCCAAAGGACTATGGAAGCGTCCTTTGGAAATATAAAACACAGGGTTGGCTAATGCCCTTTTATTAAATGTTTACTCTGTAAAGCTCCCTCATGAACAAAGGTCTACTCATTCCTAGCGCTCATTATTTAAGGCTACTAACTCCATGGGTTTACAGCTCTCACCAGTCACTGCCATAGAGAGATTTTTTGCATTCATCTGTTTCAGATGCTGTCGATTTTCTGATGGTTTACAGAATAGTACACCAAGTCAATTCAAAAAGCTACAGTCTCAACTCCCCATGTCAGGAATTGACTGTCTGCCCATTTCCTGATCTCAAGCTGCACTTAACCAGATTTCTTAAAGATTACCTCTCTGTCTTGAAGTGTGTGACCCTGAATGACCCTGCTTGTTAACAGCATCTCTGTGGAGCATTATGACAAGTAATAAGGGGACTTAGAAAACACTTCAGTTGGCATATTCAGCCTAATTTTTAAAATGTTTAATACATGTTTAAATCAGTGTTATTCCGAGCCTTAACTTAGACAGATTTTGTGTCAGAACTCTTTGGAGTTGTTACAAGAATTTCAGTTATGTGTTGTTTTTCTCTGTGGGTTATTTTGCTAAATATCTACGTTCAGCGACAGTCTCTGGCTGACATTGACTATGATGCCTGGATGTTGGTTTGGTTTCACTGTATTCTGGAGCCATGGAGCAGCTAAACCCAACGACCAGCACCGTCTTCTCTCCCACCTAGTGCATGTCACTAGCGGTTCTAATGCAACAGTGTGACCCCATACTGGGAGGCCCGACGTGTGAATTGGGTCACAAACAAAATGTGTTCTAGGGTTATAGGACTGGAGGTAAATGAGTAACCTCTGGTCACTTTAACTTACCAAAAGAATTGAATATTAAAACGTGTTTTAATGGGCCAATGGTGTTTAGGAACACGTACTATTAAACTGCCGTGTTGGTCTGTTTAAATGTACGTCTTTATCTTTGCAACTGTGTCTGTTTGCCTTTCTGACCTTTGTACAGATGCAGTCTGAAAAGAGGAAATAACACTTTAAGCAGCCAATCAGAATCTGTTCCTCAACATGCAAAGGCGCATGGAGCAGAGAGAAGTGGAGCCCACCTGATGAAGATGACACTCAATACAAAACAATCTGTCAAGACTGACATCACTGAGAATCTGAATACATGGCATATTTTGTTCAGACCCACCGGCTTGTATTCACATGTTTAGGCGTTGGTATGCCATCAGATTTACATTTTCTTCATTGTAATGAATATCTTTCAATTGACAGACATGATCCTAGATCAGACACTGTGTGAATACTGGCGAGTAGGATAACAACTTAAACGTAACTTTAACAGCCATCTGCGTTCATGGTATGTGTGATTTATGAGTCGGTTTAGTATTTTCATAACCTCTCTTTGTGCCATTTTAAAGTATATTATAACATGTAAGTGTTTCCTTGGAAAGCATTTAATTTGTAAAAGTAATTAAGTTAAGGTACTTTAGTTTACACCATATTATTACAGTATTCAATGGGCCTGTTATGTCTTGTCACACACCGAATGCAGGAGAGATGAGGACAGTTATTATATAGATTTTTACCACCTTCTTTCCTGCTTTACACCAATGTATTGTAGTCCTCTAGCTGTTGTGCTGTGTTTGAACCCCCAGAATGCTCTCTGTTTTCATTGTACTATTTTATATTAGGGAAAACCCTGATTTGCCAAATGTTTGTAAATAATGTAGATATGACAGACAGCAGAAGCTTGCTTTCTAATGTAAACGTGTCATCGGGGTGGCTATGAAGAAGCGCCTATAAGGGTTTAATCACAGTGTTTCACCAAAGACAGTTGCTATGTTGGAGAGAGAGCGGTAGATTCTACGGTCAGATGAGATGAAGTGATTTCATTGATGTCAATTGGATGTGGTGAGACAGCAAATAGCTGGTTTCGGGTTGTGTGTGACTATCTGTGTCATGGTTTTTTGATGTTATTTCCCGTAGAAGACATTGTGGTTCTGTCTATGTCCTCAATACTACATAATGGACGAGGTGTCTATGAGTTGTGGGATCTACATATCTTTGTACATGTTGGGACCTGACATCTCTACAAACATTATTAACCTGAAAAATTGATCCCCTAAAGTTTTTTTTGGCAGGTCCCCTCTAGGGAAAATGCTAATGTTTGCCTTGGTGGTTAGGTTTAGGAAAAGGGCGTTTGGGCATAATGTTAGAAAATGTCTTCATTTGAGCTTTAGACAAAATGATGTGTTGTGTAATTCTATGTTATTATTAAAAGGTTACTGAGGTTAGGATGAAGGTTAGGTTTAGCAAGCCTACTATAGAAAAGACCTTCTACCAGAAAATTAAATTACCTGTCCTGGTGAATAAAACGTGTGTAAGCCGAAGGTGTCTCAAACTAATTAGATGGTAAATGTCTGTGAGTTGTTCTGTAAAGGAATATGTAATTAATTAATTGCTTTGACGGTGACCCCAAATGGAGCTACAGCTTTGAGAGTTTTGTTTTGCTAAAAACAGTCAGTTAGGAAGAAAACACCATTAATATGTTTAAGCTGTTATCAATCACATTAATTCATTAAAAACATGATATTATACATGAGTTATACAAATAAATAGTAGTTTACAACTTTTCCAATGTTTTTAGTCAGTCCTGTCACGTTTACACTGTATAAAAAGTGTGCAAGACGCCTTTGAGGTAATGACTCAGGAAAAGTGACATAATTTGATTGAGGTGACCTCTGACACTAATTAAAGGTGAGTTCTGTCATGAAATTGTAAGATTTTTTGTTTGACTATCTGAAAAATGTTTTAATGAACAAATCTCTTTAACTGTGTAAATCCACCATTAGATTTTTGTATAGCCTGGGTTAGGGTTAATCCTGTTGCTGTGGGGTGATTTGAAACGGGCTGTGCATGCAAGAAACCTCTCAAACATCACACAGCTGAAAACATTGGAGACTGGTAGACGGTTATAGGAGATGTCTTATTGAGGTTGTTTCCGCTAAAGGGGGCAATATCAGCTATTAGGGCACAGGGTGTCCTAACTTTTTCCTCAGTAGGAAATGGCATATTTGTAAATCTTTTGTTAAATAAATTATATCATGGTTATAATGTCATTGTTTTTGGTTCGATTACATCACCTTTATCCATAGATATTGGGTGAAAGAAGATCAAATATTGATACTTCCATATTTGTTAAGGGTGGAGGGCTGTATTTAGATAATATTATTTTCATTATGTGCCATCTTCCAGAATATTTGGAAGAAATGAAACTAACCAAAACAAAGATTAATGCAGACCCAAAAATTAAGGCAGATGTTGGATCTTGAAAATACGTATGTCCGTGACATACCAAAAAAGCTATGATAAAGGAATAGAAAAAGGCCTATTGTTTTATTGCTTATTATTTATAAATGCATATGTATGCATTTTACAGAGAAAGTTTCATAACATTCTGGAGGGTTCATAGTGTGGGCCACAGCGATGGAATGCTAGACACTGTGCAGTTTGCTTGACTTCAGAGAGATGGGAAAGGTGGAGTTATTTTCCTATTGTCTTTGAACTGATCTGGATCCCATATGCATTTTGGCCCAAGTCTGTTTCATCCTGAGCCATTGAGTTTGAGAGGGGCGCAGAGCTTTGGCGAACAAACACTCACACAGCTCTATATTGGCCCGCATCAACCTGGAGGCAGTTCCTGGAGTATTGGTGTGTTACGGTGTTTATTAGCTTAGGGCCACACACTGAATCTCTCACTATGGTCTTGTCTAGAAATCCTGTCCAGCAAATCACTGTCCAAACATGGAATACTTATTTTATGCCAGGTTAGATAACATCTTTACTGTTTTCAAAAGTCTACAGCTTAGCTGGGAATGTTTTTCAGAACCAAATTAAATGGAGAAGTTACCGTCTCCCTTTCCATGTTGAGGGTTCACGCTAGATCTCAGCGGAATGGCTACCTGCTCAGTCGCTAACACGGTTTGATCACATTCCTCTAATTGCTTCCTCCGCACCCTCAAAGGACTCATCCAGTTTCCTGGTGTGCTTTGTGGTTCTCTTGCACATCCCTCCCTCCCGCCTCGACCGCTCCGTCCTGGGGTCCTTCCTGATGACCTCAGCGTTGCACCAGTCGGCCATGTCTCTTCCCCAACCCCATCCCTCCCCCCTCGCCTTCTTCCCATGGTTCATTCTCTCCATCTCTCTAGCGGTTAAAATAGCTATTTTGTCCTCCGAAGACAACACACACACACATAGCCACTAGTGTGTCCAGGCATGCAAATTAGGCAAACAATCAGATATGGGTGTGTGAGTGTGTGTGTACAGGGTGTGTGTGCATAGTGTGTGTGTGCAGTGTGTGTGTGCAGGGTGTGTGTGCAGGGGGTCATATGGCAGGGTGTGTGGGCTGAGTCTAACTGACACCATTCAGTAGTAGAACAAGTCACACTCAGTCCAACCTGAAGGGGAAGGGTGTCTGTAAAAGCCCGTGATCGAGGCTTTGTCCAAACGCTCCGCTGGAAATGTGTCCTGTGAGTTGAGATGTGATTCTGCACGTTTCAGATCATTGTGTACTAAACGTTTTTTGGGATCTACTGCTGGATCAAGTTTCTATGATACCTATTACAGCCTCCTCACCGCCTCTTTCGTAACACCGAGCACGAGTCCCTGTGGTCTACTCTCATCTGGGGAACATTTTGATGGATCAGAACAGTTTTCTAGATGACTAAACTGTTTAAGCTGTTACATTGGTCTCCTCTAATAATGTTGAGCTAGCAAGTTTGCGACAGCCTTGTAAAATTCAACTGTCATGATAATGTAATACACGATCAAATCAGCTACTGAGGAGGTTTCTGCCTCTACTTATTTGTCAAGTCAGAAAACAGGTTCATCTTTAAATTCACATGACCATTTAATGTGGTTGTGGGGGTCTGCCCCTATAACATTTCCTGTGTTGGTAACCATAAACCCAGCCTTAAGGAAGTTATGGTTTGTATTTGGAGCATGAATAACACTTCAAGTATTTAACACTTGCAGAAACCTTGTGGGAACCATGTTGGAACAGGACACATTCCCAGTAAGACCACACCCAAGCTTTCAACATAGCTGCAAAAATGAGCCATTCCGTGAAAATAGTTTTAACATGATTTAAATGTTTTAATGTTACGTAATGTTCATTTACATGTACTATTGTTTACCAACATTGATATTGTATGACAATTAAACTAAGCTCATTAGACATTGAATAAAAGATCAAGGAAAATTATGGAATTTAAGAAAAAAAAAAAAAAAGAAGCTATTTAGCAACAGCAGACTTCCCCTTTAAATTACATTTCCAGTGATGGGGGGGGGGGGTACTATATACATTTGCCGACCGTTATGACTGTACGGTGGGCTTCACATTTCACATAAACCATGGAAAACCCCACCACCCCCACCTCCTCAGGCAGCACGTAAGCAAAGACGAGGAAGTCACATCCTGTGTAGTTATATCTTATAAGAAGCTACACATGAGCACACGTTTGGTGTGAAATGCAATCCGCTTACATCCCACAACCTTCTAACTAACAACAGCAAGACCTCCAACTACAGCGTTTCTTTCCTTACCCACAGACTTTAACAGTCTGCCGCGAAGGTTTGCATGTCAGTGACCCTCCAGTGTTACCACAACATTTGTGCTCCCCTGTCAGAAAAACGGGGTCAGAAAGGGATACACTCACACTGAATCAAACCTTCTACATCTCCCTCCCGCCCACCTATCTAACCTCAACAACCCCTCCCATCTTCACAACTCACATTGTCTTCTCTGAAAGAGTCCTGTACTGAGGTTAACACACGGCTAACACTTTCCTTCTCATTTAGAACATTGTCCCAGTGAGTGTACATGAGTTAAATAAACCCCCCAAATGTAAGATACTTCGATGCACCGTGTCTGTCTCTGGATGTGTGCTGTCGGTCTCTGGATGTGTGCTGTCGGTCTCTGGATGTGTGCTGTCGGTCTCTGGATGTGTGCTGTCTGTCGCTGAATGTGTGGTTTCTGTTGCTGGATGCGTGCTGTCTGTCGCCGGATGTGTGTTGTCTGTCTCTGGATGTGTGCTCTCTGTCGCTGGATTTGTGCTTTCTGTCGCTTGATGTGTGGTGTCTGTCGCTGGATGCGTGTTGTCTGTCGCCGGATGTGTGCTGTCTGTCTCTGGATGTGTGCTCTCTGTCGCTGGATTTGTGCTGTCGGTCTCTGGATGTGTGCTGTCGGTCTCTGGATGTGTGCTGTCGGTCTCTGGATGTGTGTTGTCGGTCTCTGGATGTGTGCTGTCGGTCTCTGGATGCGTGTTGTCTGTCGCTGGATGTGTGGTTTCTGTTGCTGGATGCGTGCTGTCTGTCGCCGGATGTGTGCTGTCTGTCTCTGGATGTGTGCTCTCTGTCGCTGGATTTGTGCTGTCTGTCGCTTGATGTGTGGTGTGTGTCGCTGGATGCGTGTTGTCTGTCGCCGGATGTGTGCTGTCTGTCTCTGGATGTGTGCTCTCTGTCGCTGGATTTGTGCTGTCTGTCGCTTGATGTGTGATGTCTGTTGCTGGATGCGTGTTGTCTGTCGCTGGATACGTGCTGTCTGTTGCTGGATGTATGGTGTCTGTCGCTGGGTGTGGTGTTTCTCTGACTTCGGACTCAGTACACTCGGATGGCCGCGTACTCTGTGCATTCCTCCTGGGGCTTCTGGGTACGGCAGGGTTTTGGGGTCCCACTTGTGGTCTGATGATTCAGAGCGGCGTACACCAGCTGGCTTGACCCTTGACCTCGATCTGTTAGGTCAGATAAAGGCAGAGTTCCGCTCATCAGCAGGTAGCCTTGCGGCAATGTCCCGGTGATGCTGTTTTCATAGAGATGGTTTAGTCGGTTGTGATTTGGGTCGGATGAGGATGGAGGGGTTCCTTTAGGGTTGGCGGAAGGGTCTGGACAAGGCGCTGATGTGGACACTTCCTGGGTCGGGAGAAACAGCGGGGTCATCGGTTATCAGGACGTCCTTTACCACCACCAGCCTGTGCATCGTTAACGTGACGGTACCGTGTGCGACGTGAAATGACTTTGTTTCCTTACCTGCTCCTTTGTCCTGATGTTGGCACATGCCGTTGTTCCTGTGAAGTATAAACACACATAGGTGATGATCTAATTGTGAAACATGTTCTGACAAAATGGAACTAGGTCAGGCGTTGTGACCCTGTTCAGTGGTGTAACCCCTTGGATCGTTTGGTCAGCCTTTGAAACGTTGTTACAGAACGTCATACCCTCACAGCCATGAAGGAAGAAGGAGATTGCTGTCACCATGATCACCAGCAGAAACACAGCCGTACAGATACCAACATACGGTAGCCATTCCATAGGTGCTTTATTTGTACCTGTCAGAAGAGCAATAAGGGATCTTAACACCATAGATATGAACAACACTCAAGAACTCAACAGAAGTCACAGTCTGTCTGTCATTAGAAACAACTGGGTTCTTACCAGTAATGTTTCCATTGGAGTCAAATCCCTCAGTACTCTCTAATTAAAAACACATACATTCATAAATAATTTATATGAAAACAATTAGTAAACCCATATGAAGTTAATGAAATGAAATATGAATTGCCAGGAGTTTGACTTACCGGAGACATTGACACTGATCGAATGGCTAACAGCTGAGTTTTCAGACCCATTTGTTTTACATCTATAATGACCCTGGTATTCCATAGATATCTTCTTAAAAACCAAAAATGAAATCACCTCATCAGCTGACCTTTCATTTTGAATTACTTTTATATTTTCTGCTTCAATCATCGCTTCACAGTTAACTGTGTCCAGGACTTTACACCAGGTGACATTTGGCGCATCTCCACAGTGCTTGACAGTACAGTTGATAGTGAACTGTTTCAGAGGTACAGCTTTCAAAGCAGTGTTTCTTCTTACAAGCAGCTCATTGACACATGGTGAGACTGAAAAACGGAAATGGAATCAACTTAAAGAGATGAACAATAGTACAGGCTCATACAGGTCATGATTTCACAGCATCCAACTGATCACACTGGTACATCATGGTAATGAAAACACTGAAGTCCCGTGAAATGTCATAAATATTTTGTTGTTTTTGACAAACACATCAGCATACATCTAGTCCTGTCCTCTGTGCTCAACTGTGCTAGTGAGTTACCACCGAAACCACAGTCACGTAGATGTTATGTGCTGTTGGTACAGTGAATCAAAACACTCTGTTATAAATTCTCCCCTGGCAATTGCAGTGCTTTGGCTAGAAGGTCTTTGTCAGGCTAGGCCTATTAAGATTAGCGTTTTTGTTTTATCTACCTTTTATATATACCTTTAAGGAGCACTGTATTAAAAGAAATGCTTTAACTAAAAAAGTACTGTACCATAACTTAAGCTTGCAGAATAATTGGCATTAAGGAGAACTTTTGTTATTTTACACAGCAGTTTCATATGATCCATCAGGGTGACTTTTGTTGATTATTTAACAAACGGTATCTATTCTAAAATCTATTTTGATTATGATTTGACCTGTCAAGAGGTATGGATCTCAGACTACCCTTAGAATTCACTACATAGGTTTCTGATGTATAGTACTGTGGAAAATCTTTGGCCACCTTTGGCATGTGTTTATTTGATCTTAAAAACCTTTTATGAGATTAGAATGAATACATTACATACATACTATCATTGAAAACCCCCAAAACTGTGTATTTGTGCCTTATATGTAAAGGCAGAGAAAGCCAGAGTGCAGGTATGTTATAGTATTTTATAACACATACATGGTTTGAACTGGTGGCATCGGGTAAACAGATAAGAAAGGTCACTTGCTTGAGGGACAGAAAGAAATCCAGTGCAGAAGGGCTTCGCATATGGATCCATTATTCACACTTGAATAAGAGAGACGTCTAACTAGAAATGCCTTTGCAGGGCACGTTGCAGGTAAGAAACTATTATTTTGGAGAGGCAAGAAGCAGAGGAGATTGATGTTGGAATCTTAGCTGCCACACACCGGCCCTTTTATTTTAGGCCATTAATTGGAAACCCTAACGGTGAATGTGTGGAGCCAGATCACTTACCCTAATGCTGAGCAAGCACTCCTTCAATTTTCTTGGACACCACAAAATCAAATACATTTAGGATAAAACAATAAAATGGTACAGCCTTTAATGGTATCAATGTTTATTTGTATTCATTTACATTTTATATCATCTTATTTAATCAAACCCAGATTACCAGAATTTTCTTGGGTGGCCGAAGAGTTTTGCACAGTACTGTAGGATGGTTTTCATAAGGACGTGGTCAAGGCCTGTCATACAACTGACTTTGAATAGACTAGAATCACTCTCTCAAGGGCTTTGCCTATAGATACAAATGATCTTTCAAGGTAACAGTATTTTCCGAAGAGCTTTAAAAATCCTACCTGCTCCGTGGTCACGGTCACAGAGAAGGAACAGGAGACAGAGGACCGGCAACAGGTGGTCAGACCACGGTCCGTCCATCAAGGCAGACATCCACATTCCTATAAGTGGTTCATGGTGGTGTCCGTCAGAGCCAACCGTTTCCGTGTGCAGGTCTGGTGACACTGACGAAGTGAACTGTAGGTCTCCTTCTCACAACAGTGGTTTGCACTTCCTGCCCTCCTACTGACAGTATAAGCCTACACATACCTGCCATATGAACATGTCTGATGGCTCCTTCCTCTCAGACTCCACAGGGTTAA